>RJJA01000552.1:260-27949 GCA_003724045.1 Lepidurus arcticus | reverse complement strand
AGTAGTTATCCGATGTTAGTCAGACCCAGAAACTCATCCCAAAACGTTCACTTCGGCTTAAAAGCTAGACTTGGCAAAATGAAGTTATTATTGCTGACTTGGCTAGGCTTCTTTACTGCTAACGGTTCAACAGAAAATACAAATTGGTTTGCCTGCGAATTTGCTCCAAAAAATCTTACAATCCTGGAAAGTAGGCCTAGTCTGTCACCAATAGTTTGTGCTTCTCTTTGTAATCAGCACCTTAATTGCGAAGCCATTTTATGGAAAGGTAAGACAGCAAGGAAAACACTTGTCCGAATTGGTTTTAAAAAAGCCCTTAAATTGAATTTACACTTAAGGTACCGAGCCAAAATGCGGTATAGTTTCCAAGTCGACAAGCGGTTCAGCGTTAAATCTGGAGGTAGGAAAATTGTTTGTCAAAAATAAATCCAGCTGTACTATTAGTGGTGTGGGTTTGCCGATGGTGACCCTAGCTTTAAACTCAACAAACTGCAGAGCCAATGCGACAAGCTTTAATAAAGTGTATCCTCCATGTGATGCATTGAGGACATCACTTTGGGGCTTTTCTTCCAGCGAGAGCTTAAGTAACATCCCCGAATGGTGGTACACATTGAATGCGACGTGTATGATCGACAAGATTTTGGTTCGCCAGCCAAGCTCCAGTCAGAATATGTCCATTTATGTTCTACCAAGCTTATCTAGCCCGCGAAATCCGACATCCTTGTGCTATCAACAGAAGAGTCCCGTAACAACTAGCATCACGTATTCGTACACTTGTGAGCAACTACTGTCCGGCAATTTCGTGGTTATAACGAGGGTGCGTCCTGGATCCCTTTCATTTTGGCATTTGGAAATGCATGGGCAGTGCCCTTAATTACAATAAAAGACTTGGTTATTTCAGCGTGTTAAAAAGGAAAAACAATTGCACAAGAGTTAGTTTTTCTTTATAATTCATTGTATAGTTTAGTGTCAAGAAGTGTACTTTCAGATTTTGTGCTAAAAAAATCTTTTAGACTCTCACGGTTTGCATCTCTTCAGAATATCAAGACAGTATCCTAGCTTGCACGCAATAACTTTACAGAAATATCCGTATAAATCTGTATATATCTGTATTGTGGAATATTATGAAATAAAATACGTGGAAATACAGGCTTCCTTGATGCGGATATTTGGCACTTTTTGAGCAGTCACCATTTTAGTCTTCCTATACTCATTGAATACAAGTTTTTTTTTATGTATAATCACGTGCTCAAGGATAATATTCGAACAAGGAATTTATTCATCAATTCCGTAGGTCCAAAACACGAATCTTATAGATAAGTATGACTTCGTTGTAGTATGTTATCATTGTATGACTTCGCCTAAATTACGAGTAAGATTGACTTTTCGCAGAATGGATTTACAAATTTATCAAAAACTAGAATGTGTTAATGACATTTCTGAAATAAGTATGAGATTATTATTTGGATTAACCGCAAGCAGTAATGCGCATAATAGAGAACTCTCCACAGCCTTTTTTCTCTATTGTAAGAAGTCACAATCGAGCGAACAAAATGGATCACGTGTCATACCCGTGCTAAGATTAAATATCGGATATATTTCTAGTACTCCGAAATTAGTCTGACCCAGGATTGTGCCCCAAAACCTTCTACTCTACTCCTGAAAAACGGGACTCCTTTGAAAAATGAATTCTATTTCGCTGACTCTATCTTCTCAGTTATTGTTAACAGCTTAACTGTCAATATCCAGTGGTGTGTCTGCTCCGTAATTCCCATAAATCTTACCATCCTAGAGAATCCTCCTAGTCTTTCGTTAATGCTGTGTACTTTCCTTTGTAACCAGCATGCTAACTGCGAAGCCATTTTATGGAAAAGTGAGACCGCATTTCATAATGAAAATACTTGTCTGAGTTAATATTAGAAAGCTCCAAATTCAATTTACTTTAAGGTACCAGGATGTGGCATAGTTTCCAACTCGGCAAGCGGATCATCTATAAACCTTACCGTAGAGAAACTACGTTAAACGTAGTCGAGCTGTAGTATGTATGGGTTTGCCGATGGTGACCCTAGCTTTGAACTCAACCAACTGCAGAGCCAATGCGACAAGTTTTAAAATAGCTTATCCTCCGTGCGACGCATTGAGGACGCCAACTTCGGGCTAATAAGTACATCCCTGCATGGTGGTACACTTTGAATGCGACGACCATTATCGACCACATTAGGGTTCGACAGCCAGACGAAGACCAGAATATGTCAATCTATGTTCTACCAAGCTTATCGAGCCCGCGAAACAACCTGCATCACGTACTCCTACACTTGTGAGCAACTGCTGTCCGGCAAGTACGTGGTGATCACGCGGAAGCTTCCTGGATCACTACGCACATGGTATGTCGAAATTCACGGCCTTAGTCAAGTGACACAGAGACTTGCATAATCCTATCATCAAAGAAAAGATGGAGTAGTTTAGTTATGATATAGCACTGCGTAGTTAAATGCTAAATTTGTCAGGTTTTATACTCATAGTTCCTATGTTTCTGTGTTAACACACAATAACATTACAAAGACATCCATAAATGATTGTTTTCTTTTGTGTTTCGCAATCTATAAGCCAGCAAATAGCAAATGCTCACGCTGGTATTAATACAAAAAAGATATCCACATAAATACGACGGAATATTATGAATAAAAGTAAACCTGGCTTAAGACTTGAACTGTCAAACCTTTCTGGTACTGATACATACCAAGTACCTTTCTGGTCCTTTTTTGGCGCTCAATATTTTAAACATTTCCTAATCGTCGTCGCTGTAATGAGAGTTTTCACCACCATCTGGGGGATGGTCAAAACTTGGAATGGTGATAGGGATTTCTGTACTGGTGGAAACCGTTAACGAACTTGTTTCCAATGGAATAGAAGAAGTTTCAAGAGCCAACGTAACTTCTAACGTACTGGGTGTAGTTTCCAATGTACTGAATGAAGTTTCCAACTTACTGGATGTAGTTTCCAACGTACTGGACGCAGTTTCCAACGTAATGGGCCTAGTTTTCAAGGTACTGGAAATACTTTCGAACGTACTGGATGCAGTTTCCAAGGTACTGGAAGTACTATCCAACGCATGGTAAGTATTTTCTGACGAAGCTTCAAGAGCCAAAGTAGTTTCCAACGAAGCCGAAGAAGTTCCAAGCGTTGAAGTAAAATTCAGGTCTTTAATACGCGAGGAAGAATTACTTTCATTCTTATTATTGACTGCAGATGCCGTGGGAATCGAAACTGATGAAGTTTCCACAATCGAAGAATGATTTTGGAATTCGACGAAAAAAGCTTGCTGATATTTGTCACCTAAGTTAGACTTTTCCGGTCTATTATTGTCGGTCGTAGTTAAGATGACGTTAAAGTTCGCCTTCTTTGTTGATCCAGTATTAGTTTCTCCGTGGTATTCTCCTTCCCTTGTTGTTGCTAGCGAAGGGAGGCTTGCCTTTAAGATTAAGTCCTTCGGTTTACTTGTTTTTTCCGTCAATGATGGTGTTCTTGTAATCGGTTTGACACTATTAATTTCCGCTGCACCCGTCACTGGTGACCTTTTGTGACTAGTCGCTGATGGCTTGGTAAAATCCATATAAGTTGTTGTGGCAGTAGATGACAAAGGAAGTGCAGTAGTCGAGACACTGGATTTTGTAAAGGTGGAGGTGGAACGTGCATGTGTGGAAGTGGTACGAGGCATACTTTTAGTGAAGTGAACAGGCAGCAACTCGATTGGTTTTATGTTAGTCGTGCCCTTTGGAGTACCCTTTGTACTAGGAAGTGTGACTCCGGTGGTCGGTGTTGACTCGAACAACGTGGGAGAATGTTTAGGTTTGCGAGCCTCTTTTACCGCCTCTTTCCGATGCAGGAGAGTAACATTAATAGATACTGAAGCAGCGGAAAGGGTTCTCGAGTTATACGACCAAATTTCGCAAACGACACTTATTTGCTCATGCTGGTAATTGAGAACAAAAGCGTCGTCCACTTTAATTGTCACAGGTGGATAGCAGTTTCCAGGAGCTTTGCCAAGCGGAAATAATTTTCTTAGGAACAATACAAATGTGGCTGTTAATATTTCGGATACTTGGAAACTGAGCGCTTACTTAGGAAAGCCGCTGGCTGGCCACATATTCGTAAGTTGTTTTCTGTAGTAGAATTCGTGGAGTTTTCCATGGCGATCAATATACGACTTATTTTGGGCAATGATTTCGCAAGACACTGGTAGAAAATCATCTTTGTACTGTGGAAGCCAGTTAGTCTGCAAAAAGTCGTCAGGAATCCAGTTTCGCGTCTGAAAGAATAGTGTATTTAGTATTGGGTATTATTTATATACTAGTTGGTTTTTCTTATATTACCTCTTCCAATCGAGCTACTAGACAAAAAAAGCCTTCGTCGAGTCCATAATACGTCGTCCAATCACAATCCCCCAAGCTTAATTCGGGAGCCTTTATACAAGCTTTTCTTTTGTATTCAGCGTATTCTACACTTCCAACAAAAAATCAGGATGAAGTATTCAAAGTCAATATGTTCACAGAAAGAGTGTTTGTAATAATTAGGGTCTGTACTGTACTTACCATCTAAAACCAGGTTCATATAATTTTGGGAGTACTCAGCAGGCTTCTTAAAATCTACCGTAATACTTGCTCGGTTTGCAGGAAGAAACGTCAAGTGACCCATGTTAGTAGGTTTGGTTGAAGGTATCGGATTTGCTTCCTCGCCATCGTGCGAGGTTGCCGAATGCAGTGGCGGTCGTTTATCATATGGAGCATTTTCAGAGTTAAAATACAGAAGCATGAAAAAAAATATGCATGCTTCTATTGTGATGATGCCAGCCACAGTCCCTGCAAAAAAAAAAGCTGATAATTGTGCTTTGAAAGAAGAACATAACTTACAGTAGAAGCAAATCTTGCGTTTTCGGTTGCACCACACCATACTTTTTCAGACCAAGTTATGTTCCTGACTGATCAAGATATATTTTTATGGGCTAAAGTTCTAGTAGACGCGTATTTAGTTTCCGTTGGCAAAAAACCACAATGGCGGATGTGGTTTATTCGGTTGCGAAATGGAATGGCGGTTTCCGAGAAGATGCATAACAAGATGCATACAGCTCCGTTTCACCGCAAAATAATATTATCCCATTTTAAATATATTAACAGTAATTAGCCTAACATTTTATACAAAAACGCTGCTTACAATATTTAATTTACAGAGCTACAAATAACTATATCGAAAAATACCTTAAGCTTGTACGCATTTATTAAATTCTAACCATTCTTCGTTTAGGATGCTACAACAGATGCTAATTACTTCCGGCAGGTGTCCTCACTATTCTTCCACAAAAAATAATTTCAAGTCTTCTGAACGCCGTTTAAAGTCGAATTCACGTATTGGTTTAATCAAGAATACTGCTAGTTTAATAAGAAACTAACCATCGAGAAGTCGGTCAGTTTCGAGTTTTTTTTTTGCTTTTCTTTATGTGGGTCTGGGAATAAGGTTATGACCGCGTCTAAAGTTGTGAAATTGCGACCGGCGAGCTTCTAATTTGTCAGGTCTTCCTAATTCAACAGCACAATGCACAAAGCTAAATAACTAAGAGGAATGGACACGACATGCAACCCTTCAAGAAGTCTAAATTTGACAGAATATCCTCGGCTGACCTATGCATCTTACTCTTTCCGGTTCCAAGACGAAAGAGAAAGAGAACAGGCAAAGTGCGTCGAGGCAGAAATTTGGTCTCCGTAAACATAATCTCTCACTGTCTAGTACTGACTAAAGGAACAGCACTGGGTATTTTGTCCCCCCGACACGATAATTTCATGGCTGGGGACAATCTCGTCCATTAGTTATCAAGATTAATAGCGGAGTCGGCAAGTTTGTGGGACCAAAAGAGTGCGTGGAATGTCCCACGTCGTGGAAGAAAAAGTCCCACACGGTCGTTCATGACACAGACATGATCCATCAGTCAGCGCAAAAGTGCTTAAGTTCTCTCCTTCATTTCGGGAGGTTAGCTGGGTTTTATGACACGCTTGATTGCGATTTCGAGTGTTCCCTGGGGAGGAGAAAAGAAAAGAGGTAGCAGCAGAAAGAGCAACGCCACACAACACACAATCGCCAACATTTGGGGAAGTTTTGAAACGGTGGCTGCAGGCGGCACCGCTTAGAAACCTCCAAAACCCAGACGCAAGCCATAGTGCCAAGTGTTTTTTTTTGTTTTTCCGTTTTTTAATTTCCGTTTAGGTGGGGATCCAAGCTTAACTCATTCACTTGCCGGAAGATCCACCCTTTTTCTCTCGCCTTTTCATTTCTACCTCCCATATACATGGAAATCGTTGGCTCAACCTATTCTATTCTTCTCTCAGTTGACAACAGCCTAAAAGATATTCCTTTTATTCTCACACTTCTTACACAAAACCCTTTAAGCTGAGAATTTATTCAACAAAAAAAGGGACCAGTTTAAGGCTACAGAGTTGGAGAAAATAAAAAAAAATAGAAAAAATTTATTCGACCCAGCTTGGATGCAAAATGTCTTTCGCTTCTCCGATGCATGCTTGAGTCGCTCCGAGTCGTCTAAGTTAAGACGGTTCTTGACACATGACATTGGCGGGATGCTGGCACAAAAGTAACGCTAAAAAATAGTCGATTCTTCGTTCTTTCTTCCCTAGCTAAAAATATTCATTGCACCATCAGCGATAAAGACATAACTGGAGTAAAACCTCTCGATTACTGATTTCGTAAGATTTGTTAAGGTAATTGCACTAACTAATGAGATTTAAACAGCAAAATCGTTGAATTTATTCAACGTTATAATTACACTTTTGTAATTCAAATTCATATGGGCGAATACCAATTGCTTTATCTTCTACTGTATATAACTAAGTTATTACTTATTTGCAGAAAATTTTTAAATATAAATATTTTAAAATTCAGGAGTTATAACCAAATAGGTCCCGAATAATGAACACAATTAGGGCGTGGCACATACAAGTGTTGGGTGCAGGAAATATTGCTTTTCTTATAAATTAACTAGAAACATAAATGCTTGATTTAAGTGGCAAAAGTAGATAAAACCAGTTTTAGAGCAGTTTTCGGCACGCTAATGCGTATTCAAGAAATTTCCTGCAAGCACATGACCCAGAAAATCCGTTTCCTTTCGCCATATAGACCCTAGCGCAAAAGATCGCATTAGCAATCGCATTAGGTATGCTTCCCATACCCCCAACCTCACACTGGTCCCCCCTTTATTAGCATTTATAGCTAATAATGTTGAAGCCCTAATGAAGCCATAGGAACGATTTTACATTAATTCCCCCACCCCGTGTAATCACGCGAATCGTATTTTCAGTCTGCGTGTAAAGTGAGTTGAACAGGAGACTTTATAGATCCAAAAGAAAGTTCGATCCAAGAAATGTCCCTTTGTACCGACGAGTTGGCTTGAAACGTGGCTAGATAGGTGTGCGTGATGTGTGTGCCCGTGTTTCAAGTTTGTGTGTCTTTTCATAAGATTCTCTGTGAGAAAGGCTATAACAATCATTTTGAGCCACGCAAGTGCTCTCGACCAGAAAACTTGCTTTTTCCTCCATTGACTAAAAAAATTGCCCGTCCATTAATTGTAGAAAAAGAAGTAATTGCCGATGCGACAACGGCGCCCCCTACTTGGCAGCAATACTATGCTGCAATGCTGGAATACGATTATGGATTTGGTGTACACAGCCTCTCGCTTTTGTGCCTCCGCCACTCTATCCTATCCCATTAAGAACACATATAAGGGTGGCAAAAGTACGACTACACCCATTTGCCGTTTGCTTGCCTTCATTCGTGCCATTGCGTGGAGCACCGGGAGAACTACGAGACGTTTTATTGATCCTCGAGTCCCGCAGCTTCCAAACCGCCTCTCTCCGTGCGAAGCCCCAAGGAACCTGAGATATATATACCGGAGGGCCTGCTGGTGTGTGGAACTCGCATTCGGAAGCACTAGGGCTTTTTCTTTTCCTTTCTGGCATGTTAGTACTCGCTTTATATTGTACTCCAGCAGAATGTATACATGTTATGCTCTCTGGGTCTGTCTCTCGTTTGAAGTGGGCTAGGATTGCATTATCATCGAGCCAATATTAGTTATAGTGTGGTCTACGAGGGTTTTTTCTTGCATCGACTCGCAAACGTTAGGACGTACAGTACAACTTTGGATCGAACAGTGAGAAAGAAAAATGGGCAGATAACGGAGGTATTGACACAGATTCTCATGTCGAACTTTACGTAAGCCACACAGGTGTGGCAACAGAAATTAATTTTCCTCGAGCTTCAAAGACTTCGAAACTTAATATAAGAATTATTAAACACGTTAGAATTGTGGAGAGTTGTTGTCGTACGTATTAGAATTGTTAAAGGTTAAGGAATAAATCGTCTTATTGCTTAACATTAGAAATTAATCCAAAATAAATATTTACTAAAAGAACACGAATTGCTAAGAATTGTAAGACGAGTATTTAACTGTATTACAAATAATTGCTAAATACAATACTTAAGGATGCAGCTGCCTGATCAAATAACAGTGGCATCGAATGAATACTTCAGACTTCTGAAGGAACGAACATACGCGTTTGACGGTCTATCCCATGTACAGTAGGCTATTCTAACCAAATGAGTCCGTGTTAAGTTAAGGGTGCACCATGGTAACGAAAAGTTCCAAGAAGTTGCCAAGCATTCCTGTTGATAGCGTCCTCCCCTGCTCTCAGGATTTGTATTTGAATTTACCAGTAACATCGAGTCGCAGTTCTTGACTCGAGTTTCACTTCATCTAATGAGCAAAATCTCATTAGATGTTTTTATTTTCGTTTTTATTTTCTCAATCTGAAACATGTTTTCTTTTCGAAGCAGGCTATGGAAATGAGTTCCTCTTTGATTTCATGAAGTGAAGTGAAAGAATGATCTGTCTGCTGCTAAATGCCTTATCCCATTAGAAAAAAAAGAGGAAAAGGGGAATAGCTTGAAGAGGACACATATTAGGGTTCATGTGGGATTTAAGAGTGTGACATGGTTATGGGTGCATATCTCTTGCGTGTCATGCATAATGGATTCAGATGCCACGGACGTTTGTTCACCCGGCTAGCGCAGAAATCGCTTGATCCGCAGAAAGGCTTTACTTCTTTATGTACGTTAGCTGAGAAGCCAAGTAAACTGACCCATACGTCTCGGACAAATATTCTATAAAGCATGCTTGACTTTCTAGCTCACGTAGTTCTGCAAGTCAAGACAAACCCAAAGAACAAGATGTACCGTTTCATTTCCTGGGGCCGGTACGTACCGTACAAGGGTCCAGAAAACGTATTGCAAGCTTTTTGCGGTAGGAAATCAACGTTCGTTAAAGAGATTTAACTCTTTCTTTCCAGGTTACGAAACGTGCGGAAATAGATCCAAGCAAACCAATGGTATACTTTCAACCCCAATACTTACTATGGTTATCTTTGTACTTCAGGATAACCGTACTTCAGGACGCCTTGTGGGTACAAGGTCAGATAGAGTATACACTTGCCCAACATGGAATTTTGTTGTCAATATATAGCAGCTGGTGAAAACACACAACTGAAATACAACTTAGCATAGTCAAATGAATGAGCAAAGTATTTTTTGTGCTTCTGTATAAATGGAGGCCACGAGCGCGTCCTGAACCCTGCAGCCGTGCGATTTTTTCCAAGAAGTCGTATGTATCTTTGAGTGGGTTTTCATCTCAAGTAAGAGGCGTGTCTTACACTAAATTTGTCTTACAGTCACAGCCAGCTCATCGATCTAATATAGTTTCATTCCAGGGAAAACAGTCCTGTAATTAATCTCAAGCCACAGTACGAACGAGTTGGGAAAGAAGAAGTATTGACTGTATTGACTTTAGCTGGTTTGGCGGGTCGGGCTTCAAGTTTATAGCGTGATATTTGTAACCATTTCGTAGGATAGATTTCCAGTACTGTGTTGTTTTTTGTAAGGGAATTTGGACAGAAATGCAGCCATTTTTTCTTAATAAAGCTCTGTTGGTCAACAAACGAGTACTGGAAATTAATCTTTATTAACTGTGTAACATCAGGTCCGAATATCACACGGTCACTCTTTTGGCCTCCTAGCCCCCGGGCATGGCTGGTGCATGGCTACTAACACTCTTTTGCTCTTTTATGTCGTTTCGATGCTTTATAACTCTCCTCCGCTCTATCTACCTTGGAGCTATAGCGAAACGAATGAAGCAAGAAATAGGGTACATGTCTAGACCGGCCCCATATGGGAGAGCCGTGTGCCTGCTAAATAAAACGCCATATAAATAGGAGCATATAAAAAACGCAATTAAAACTAATTCGGTCGTGATTCGATCAGCAGTTAAAAATAATCACTGAAGCGAAAAATCAATTGCATTATCAACCTTTTCTGTTTCTTAAAACAACCTTTTCAAGTTCTTCTTAAGAAAACAATAGTTTGACGAGATAAAGACAGAACTTAGCGCACATTGATTATTAAAGCCTTAGGAAATTGGTATGCTTCTGATATAAGTAATTAACCATGATTTGTTAGTGAATTGAGAAGCTTAATCATTATGAAAATAAACTGACCGTCACAAAACTGCATATTAGATAAATAACATTAAAATGCGTATTAAAACAAGCGTTGAAAATGGAAGGTAATTGTACGTGTAAATTTAATGTCTGTAAATTTGACACCTGTAAACTGAAGTTTTACAGAAATTTATTTGCCCTAGTGAACATATAATTATTTAGAGTTGTAAGAAGAAATTATAGAGTTTATTAAATTTGAGAAGAATTGTGTTCCCTTTTTCTAGCAACTTCTTCTTGTGCTACTATTTGACATGGTAATATGTGCAACATAGTCACATGTTACCATATATGTAAACTGAATGTTTCCCACACGAGCACAAGTCGAGGAAAGAAAAGGAATCAAAAAAGCAATATCATGCATGGGGAGCGTTCTTGAATACATCGGAAGGCTCGTCATTTGGTGACCGAGTTCGTGAAAAACTCATCTCCCTTTGTTACGAAAGAAATTTGCATCATAAAAACGGTGAGTGATGCACGCGTATACTAAGATTCCGCGCTTCTAGACATTCTTTTCCCGCATAGATGTACAGTTTTAAAATATAACGCAGAAATAACCTGCATTTCTTCGATTCCAAGATCTATTCCACCAGCCACCATCACCTTTCCAGTGCTTTAATGTTTTCAATTAGAAATACCACCCTACATCAAGGTTTGTCGTTTCACGGAAAAGGATTTACCATCGTAGCTTTAAATAAATAAAAAAAGGAAAAAAATCGAACTCCAATGATAAGAAACGTAGTAATCCCGAGTAAAGAGAAGAACAGTTTTTATCTACTGCACGAGTTTTTGTTGTTAACAAGAGAAATACAAAATGCATTTCTGTTGATGTAAAAGCTGATCAAAAAGGTTTGTTTATTGCCTACAAAAATTTGCTTCTTTATTGAGATGTAATCCCCGTAAACTCTTTCAAAAGGTAGAAATGTCGTACAATAATTCACGCGCCCTCTTTTCCTCTTCCTTATAAATTAGGCAGTTTTTTTTAAAAAAGACTGGCTTTGGACCTTTAATCGAAAAAGAATCGAATTAATCTTTTTTTGCAGGAAAATAATCTTGCAGCAATCTCGTTTTCAGATTTTTTTTTTCAAAATTACAATTGCATTCAAGCTATCTAAAAGATAGTTAACTGTTCATTGTAGTGACCTAAATGTATGTGCTTTATTGTATTTCAGCATACGGGTATTGACGATTTTTCATCAAGGGATTTACTTATCCCGTAATATTATGTCGCTGGCTTGTTTACCAGTCGTAGACTTAAGGCACAGAGAACAAACATTTCAATATAAGATGCTCACATAAGTAAAGAAAAAAGTTTGTTTTTCACCTGGCAGTTTTTTTCCGGCGTCAGCAACTGGCAAGTATTCTTACATAAAAGTCGCGCATCAAAACAAGCATTTTTTGTTTTTCTAAACTTCCTAGACTTAGACGCTTCAGAGAGGAGAGTAAACAATTACGACTTACAGTAACTGTGAACGAAGGTACACAATAGTTTATAAAATAAAGCTTGAAATAGATAAGCTCCTTTTTGTGAACAATGACTCCGTAGCAACGCCGTTGATTTTGTATTTCTATTTCTTAAAAGAGAGAATATTGTGAGAAATTAAACACTCGCCTACTTGGATGGAAACTCAATTGGAAGCCCACGCACTTGCCTTTAGGAATTGTCAAAAACACAAACAGCTTTTCCCCATATTTCTTGGTCATGGCTTGATCCTTGCTCCCAATTATAAAACATGACGAACTACTTTTTCCTTGTTCAAGGATTATACATTCAAAAACTTCAAGCTTTCTTGCTATACATGACCTAATTGAGATTTGTACATAAACAAATCTCAGATGCTTCAAGTATCAATCGTGCTGTAGAAATCGATACGTAACATACAAGTTGTACTATACACTAATTAATACGGTATAGTTCATGTTTATCCTAGTTACCATGGAGATAAAAATAAATTGAACCAACAAACGCTAACGAAACTTTAGACTGCTTTAGACCTCACTTATACATGTGCATTCTAACGCAAGAATATAGGGTCGAGTCTGGGAACGAAATGGGTATCCGTTTATCTTCCTGACAAATAAAAAAGAAAGTTACTAGAGTCTAAAACGCGGGTTAGTTAGACAGTAATTTAGATATTACGCACGTTTTTTATGCAACAGTTTCCTTTTGCTACTGCGAAATGTATGAGGTTTTAACTTTAAAAAAGAACGGAGCTAATTTCATGGCCAACCAAGAAGGATACCCACTTTGTAGGCGAAAATTAGTCGACCCGGAAATGGTCTTCACAAAAAAGGGCTTGTAAATTTCTTTGTCTGGAATATTTCTTTTCAGACAGAAATCGTTTTGGGTATTATGTTGGGCTCCGCAGCTGCCAATTATTTTTATTGTAATGCCTTTACAAATATTACATTAGTAATGTTTACAAGTTTCGATGTGAAACTGCCAGCACATTCTGCATTTAAACTGTATAATGAACAATTTGATTCTAATTTGCCTTTCTAATCTTAATTGGCAAAAAAGGTGCCAAGCACTACATTCTTTTTATAATGTAAAAGAAAATGTGCTGCAAATTACTTTCAACTCTTTGCCACACTTAGATCAACTTTACTGATTGTAAATAATATCTTCAAGAAACGATTCAAACTCCCGAAATGTGAACGACAGTAAAAGACCATTTTTTATGAAAGCTGAATAACCGTAAATATCTAGAAATCGAAGTCATGACGGAGAAATAGCACCATTTGAAGTAACGTAGTGCAGCAATTTTGCCCGAAGGAATATCATCTTAAAATAAAGTTGTGGGTCGAATAAAGTCGATTCCAAGCTTCATTTCGAATCTCAATAGCCGCTCGACCGAAGTCCGGACCTCAATGTTGCAAGCATTGGTGGCACCACAAAAGGATCCCCCCAAAAAAGGCTTGAAATTTGGAGGAGTCGGTAGAATCTTGCCCGCAATTTCCTCCATGCCGTTCCCAAACAAGCTCTCAATTATGGGAATCAATATGTCTAAGAAGTTTGGCATGGAACTGGAATGGAATCTTATTAAGTTGAAAGGGCATTGTAAGAAAGCCCATCAAGTTAAGGTCGTTGTTATTTCAGAACCAACGAGAAGTAAAGCTCACAAGCCAGTAAAGCAAAAGTTCCTCTTCACCCCAAAAAGTCCAAATGGTATATCTTTAAAACTTGCACACACTAAATTGAAGTTTTCATATACCCTCGCCTGACTGGGTGTGTTTGTGATCTTCCTTTCCTCTGGGCTCCAAACAGTTCTCAGCAGCTTGCAACCTCATGAAAATTACGTGTCTCAATCGCTCTCTAAACCGTCGAAACTTGGCGGTTCATTATACATTATTAACTTCCTGGCTGCTTTTGGTCGTCACTCCCTTAATAGTTGCCACCCCTGATACCTATATATACCTTAATACCAAGGGAGTGGAGAAGATGATGGTGTGGTAAGGCAAAGAGGGGGATTTTTTAAACAGTTAATCCGCAGCCAAAGTTTTTCAAGTGGATCACAAGGTTGCTAGTAGTAACCGCCCAAATTGCCACTTTGGCAGTTTTCAACTTTTGTGGCAGCACTATCAAATGATCTTAAGGGAGCAAGAAAAGCCGGTGCCAGATAGGGCGTTATAAGCAGGCCCCAGCTTCAAACCCCCCTCAACCCCCCAAAAATAATAAAAGGCAAAAGGTAATTTCGTATTCATGACTCGGATAAGACCCCTATATGGGAAGCAAGTTAGTTTGCCGTGCCAAAAAGCCGATTTCCATAAGCAAGAAATGGCAATCTGCCTTAATGCATTTGACAGACCCTTCCAATCCGGTAAGAATAAAAACTCGTGTGAATACCCCAAATGCATACTTTATACATAGATCTTGACGTACAGGGGGGGGGGGGCGGAAGAAAATAACTCCCATCAAAACGACTACAAGAATTCTAGCTGATCCATATTTCGCTACTTTTAAGAAAAACCTTGTATTTCATTTTGTCTGAAAATAGCCTTTGTCGGAATCGCTCGCTTATTTCATTTGTCACACTTTTGCGTTCAATATACAGAGTGGGAGTTGCACTTTTCAGAGAATGTCACCTCAAGCTGACGTAAACGGAAAATGATGGAAAAGGGACTTGGTCCTCAAAACTCCCTTTCCTTTCTATAAAAGAAATAAACAAACCTAACTTACAAAAGAAAAAAAGCTTTTGCTTCTAATCCATAAAAATAGATCGAATTTCTTAGGTGTGAAATAATATATACCTTCTAGGTATTGTTAATACCTGGGATCCCATATAAATAAAATAAGGAAACATAAATGAGAAAGTAAGAATAGAAAAGTGTATTTATTTCCCTTTAGTTTTGATCTTTAAACCCTGGAGCGTGCTTTTGGAGATTTACCTGAATAAAAGACAATCGTTATAGTCGGTCGGGAAAAGAATAGGATTATCTGGCTTCCAGATAATGCCAGGAAAAATGGTCTCGGTAAAGCCTTGCATTTCGCATTATGCCTGGCAGAAAAGTACCAAGCGAACTGGAGATGGAGACCCGTTAAGGGCAAATCAATGATCCGGGGTGCTGCCTCCATTTTTTTCTTCATGTGAATTTCTAGTCTTTTTCATCGTTATTTTGTGTGGAAAGTCTTTTTATACCGAAGAGATTTTGCTTTGCCTTAACTATTTTCTTCACTCGCTTCACTTTCGCAGTGTAAGGATCATCAGAGGCAATTCCGTACTTGAATGTAATCCTTCTTGAAAGTGCGCACCCAAGAATCAACGACTATAGAGGTTCTTTGTTCAGCAAAGAAAAAAAATAAGGTTGAACTGCTGTATATATAGGGTTAACAAAAGTGCAGCTAAGGGGTCCAACATTTCCTAACCTTGAAAGAAAGGAACCCAGCGTTGTGTGAAATTGCGTCATATTTTATAGTTATTAGTTAATATAGGATAAGATGAAATAATTTCTGTGTTGCAATTAGCGTTTCTTTATACGTGAAGTGAGTTTCTTTCTAGTTATGATTCAAAGGCTTATATTTAATGATAACCATGTATATCCTTTTTATGTATTAAAGATCATTCTAACGTATTCACTTGATTATAATTTATAATTAGAAATTTTACTGCCTAAGCGAATTTTCACTATTTGAATTGTTTAAGGAACTAAATACTGGACGAGTAGATACTCCAACTACTAATGACGTTTGCAACCAAGAAACTGGGCGTCTGTTTCTGCACTATTGTTGGAAATGTTCGCTCTTCCGAACTTTTTCTTTTCACGGAAATTGCATAGATGGGTTCATTATACGATCTGTATCTTGGAATAAGCTATTCAAAGTTGGATTAATGACCCTGCGAGTTTCCTGGCACAGGCTAGAATATATTGTGCAAATAATTACTATACTTGCCTTAGCAAAGTACTCCAGTTCCAACATGCCTGGGTCGTTCATATGCCTTTCATTTTCAGACGCTATATACCGGGAAAAGCCATTGAAATCCACGCCTAAACTCGTACATCCATAAGCATGCCTTGAAGACGCATTCATTGCAAACTTCTAGCAAAGGAAAAACTTCCACCATAAGATAAAAACAAGAAAAGCTTTGAACCCAAAATGAAATTCCCCAGTTCTAAAACACGAGGATCTGATAACTTTTATTTCACTTGCTAAAATGTGCGTAACATGTAAATACCATACTATATTATAGTATTTCGTCAAGAATGCCACCAAGAAAATTGCTTTGATTTGAAGACTCGAACTCTTTATAGCTTGCAAGTCAGCTTTTTGGTTTAAATTGGATTTACGTACCCGGAAAATTGAATACAATGATACCATTTTGCAGCCAATCTGAACTACCATGAACATAGGAGCCGAGATGAACAACAATCGTTCAAATTCAATTAGTAATACTCGTCACATAAAGCTCTATCCAGCAGGTCCACTTACTGCGTAGCAAAGTTGGACTATCACAGATCGGCGCTATGGCTACGCCCCATTTCGTTATCCATGATCTTGCTCGCTCGTCCAGTTGCAAATGCATTTGCGACGGGCAAAAACTGTTGCACAAAAAGTGGTCTTGAGTTGAGAGCAATAGGCACTCGACATAAACCTGCAAGAGGCAAGGAAAGAAGTATCGGAGGCTTCCCTTCGAAAAAGGTTCAAATTGAGCAAAGTTATAAAACAACAGAAACTTCCCCTTTACAACATTCTGCTTAGGCCTACTGAAATGCAAAAAGAGAAAAGGAAAATTTCACCCTAAAGTGGGTGAAATTCGGCAAAACCTTAAGAGAATACATTTTAATAAACTCCGCGGACTTACTGAGGCTGGAATCCACAAAATAAAAAGCTCTTACTTCAATCTTCATTCAAGTGTAAAGAGTAGAAGTTCTAAGGCAAACAACGTTATCACAAAGACAAAAATTGTCACCCATATGTAAAGAGAGTTTCATTCACTTTTCCGTAGCATGTTGGTCAAGTTTAGATATCCTAACGGTTGAAATTCGATTACATTGTACGCTTCAGCATTGATTTTATCTTCAATCTATATATGCAAATATATTATGGGAAAGTTCTAATATGCAAAATCTCCTTTGCCAGAAGATCTCTCATGAAGAAACAACGCCAGCTCAAAACGTAATTATTCAGGTAAACTAACGAGTTTGGTGACGCGAGAGAATTACTCTGTTTTTGACAAGGAAGGTATATCACAACTGAGTTCCGGAGAATAGAACTAAATTTAGAACAACAACAACGCATTCTCCCTCCAAAATCTGAAACCAAACTCAATTAGCAAACATTCCGGCAGATGCAATCACTTCGACCTTCTTTGCAGTAATCAACTTACAGCAAAATTGACTCTATTACTAATAATGAGTGCGTATTTACCCGTATTGCTACAACTACGGATGTGCTGATGATTTTGCATGTTTCAGGATTAACAATCAAAGGAAATTTAACGCCTTTAAAAAGATGAACTTAAAACCCGATTTTATATTGTTCGGCATCCAAAAGGGGTGCAAACGCTCACGAATATCTTTATGTTAAGATAACCCAGACACAATTACTACCAGCATTTCTTCTTTCTCTTCCTAACACGAAGCACTTAGGGACAATTGTGACTCGATCAGCAAGTCATCGTAGTAAGAAAACGTTACATTCTTTGGTTTCGTGAACTTCCGAACCTTTACACAGGTGTAACATAAGAAAACTTAAGCCTTCGAGACCGGCATAAATCGTGAAGGATGTTGGAGCATTATCTCTTTATAAATTGGGTACAGAATGCCTCCATTGCTAGCAAAGCTATAAATTGCACATGGCCTAGCAATTTCGAACAAATAACCAAGAGGAATGTTCGGTATGCAATTAGTAATTAGAGACACGCGGAATTTAGCAAACTTTAGGAAACGCAATAACTGGTTTCAGTCTTATTAGATGTTGAATACAATAGGCCATATGGTCCGACAATGTACGTGTAATAGCGTACATTGTCGCTATTATTGCGTAATTGTTTATCAGCGTACATTGTCAGGCCATATGGCCCGACAATGTACGCTATAAACGGAAAAGCGAATTTGTAATACTTTTGATACGTAAAACAAATTTCCTATAGAACGTGCTAAATCACAAACTAACGCTTCCAGGAGCCGCATTTTTTGCTGTTTTTCCAAGTTGCCGCAATCCCAACGTGTGCCAGAAAGTCTCGCTATCGTTTTTTGCAGCAACAAATATAACAACAAATCTCGTAGAAGAAAAGCAGTAAAAAAATGTAGATCTTGATTGTACCTCACCAAGAAAGGATTTAAAACACTATATTCCTTTGGTCAACTCGGTTTAAGCCATTTGGTTACAGCAGTGTAGAGTTTTTTGGCCCATAATCGCTCGATTAATCCCCGCACAGCCTATTTGTGGGGAGCACAAAAACTCACTGATAAAAAAGCCTATAACAACAGAAGGAAAGAAAATATGTTAACGGCTTTTCTTTCCCGCGTCGCTTGTCCGACCTTCATTGTAACACTGGCCGGATTTTACGCGTGACTTTGTCAGGAACTGTTGTACTACAAAGGAACTTTTTGGCGCCCATTCACAAACAAAATGGCCGACGCTTTGCGGAAGCTACACAAACAGAATATATCATGCAGCATCTTTACGTACGTTTTCAAGCTAAAAGAGCGCTTCTGAAAAGAAACAGGAAAGGGCAATAAATTAGACAGCTACTACAGTTATTTGTTAGCTGGAGAATACAAAAAGGCGAAGTTTTCAAACGTTCATAATTTAAAAGCACATAATAAACTTGTGATCTGCATTGAAAGTTTAAACAAATTGAAGTTTTAGAGTACGGCAAAGATCAAAACTTTCGTCCTCCCTAAGCTTCTAAATGAATTTTTAACTAATAGCTAAATATAATAATATATAATATAACTTATATTGCATGAAACTATGTTAAACACAAAAACAATTATATGAATCTAGTGAAAACGTGTATAGAAACGGGAACGAGCCTTCGCTCACGCCTGAGCTTTCAATAAAAAAAAACTATGTTAAATGCTTAACAGCTCCTATATTGTGTGGCTCCCACATTTCAAACCTCCACTCGGATTTACTTGAGAACGTTGAGGCAACTCCGTTAGATACAAGAAGATAGAAGAATAACCAACCGGAATTTAATGAGATTTTGAGGCAACTCCACAGCAGGTACAAGAAAAATAAATTATTTTCTTGTAAGGCCAAAGTTAATAAAGACGGAGAGAAGCTGAACTATAGCGGTTGTTACAGATCATCCATACATAAAAACCACACGTATTACCAGCCCGTGATCGATATGATGGAGTGCCAGGGATCTCTGGATCGAATGATACGGAATTGAGTGTCTGAAAGGGGATAGGTTATATAGGTTCTCTTCCAGCGTGTTAACATGGAATGTGTAAAGATAACCACCGTTATTCTTCCTTTTTACCCATCCATCTTTCTTACCGTGTGACGTCCCTGGCGTCAGCAGAAAAAGAGAGAAGACATCAAAGTGTATTACAGCGATGAAGCGTGAATGGCCGTAATACTTTGACATTGATGGCCCACGCGAGATTTCGACTTTCGTTTCTTTCGTTTCTCCTACTGCTACTGCTCAATGTAAAAACTATTTCTAAGTTTAGAAAGTAAGAATGATTACACGAAAAAATCTTTTGTTTTACTTTTAGGTTTGCCATCCTTTTCGTAAGACTGAAAAGAAAGTTGGCATTCAATGCTCGGTTCAACGAATCCCGCGACCCGAGTTTGGGAGTTTCTGCTCCAGACGTTGTCTTCATTACGTTTAACTAACGCAATGCAAAATAAAAGCAATTTGTTTGTACAATTCGTGCGCTTTTCACTGCCAACGAAGTTGGTGCTTCACAAAGACGACCTGCAAACTTGTGGCATTGTTGCGCACATCATTCAAGGAATGCAAGCAACTAAGACGCCAGAATAAACGCTATGCAACTCAAACGGAGCGTAACACCCCTTAATAGCGTTTTCTCTGTAGGCGCTTTTCCTGTGCTCCTTCACCTTCACTCTGTGTCAACAACCAGACCAAACGGGGTGAGACTTGTTATCTGCAGCTCTCATGCATAAAATGCCTCTATTATAGCTTTTATCACAACGAACAACGCGACGGAAGCTGACTCGAGTACACAATTTCCTGCGAGTGTGTTCAGTATGTTCGCCGCTTGACGGCAACGTTATAGCCTGCATTACCTTCTAGCTTTGCTTTGTAATGTTAAATTCAAGTTTCTAAGGCGCTGCAGAGAGACCACCTTCGCCGCATGCTTGGAATCTTCGCACTGATTTACATGCCCTCCGAGTTAGGAGCACGTGGATCCAACCCAATTAACTGGAATAAGCGCAACGTAAACTGCCAACTGGGTACTCGAATAATCAACGAACACCTCGCTTTGGGATGGCTTAATCGACAAGCTCTTCAGCCCCAATACATTCAAGAGCCTCATTACCTCCACCTACAAGTCAATCAAGCCTTCATTAGTCTTCGGCTTCACATAAATCGTGACCCGCGCCTTCAAACTTTTCTAGACGAGAACTAGCACGAGGATAAAATAATGCACAAAAGCCTAAAGACAGTTAGTCCTTAATTTGTTCTACAACAAACTTGACACCACAGTACAGCAAAGCTACACTTAGCTATTAGCTTTCTTGGAAGTTGGAACGTCGTTTCTCACCTCTTCTCCACCCCATGTTAAGAGACAACAAACTTTCTGCCGCCTAACGGAGAGCCAGTCAAGCTTTACACCAATCCAACAAACAGAACAATCTCCTATTTCTGTACACTTCTAATAACTTTTACAAGCCTGAAATTTTCTAACTGAGAAATACTTAGAAATTTACTTAATACTCCATGTTATTAGTTTCGGCTCTGAGCTCTGGGAAAATGAGTCGGAATAATTACATCAATGTTAATTTACCTGCAATTGTAGGCCTCGAGTTCTGGGATTTAATAGGACACTAAATGGTTTTAGGTTAGGGTAAACTTTGCAGGGAATGTTTGGTATGTGATATATGGCTTAACAATTAATGTCTCGTATAACTAGCTGGGATTCTAACGCACGATGCGAGAGCCTAGGCGTTGTTTTTTTCCTTGCAAGCAGCATTTGTTCTTAAAAGTAATTTAAGGGCGGACGTTTTCATAAATTCGCCCAACACCAGTCTGACTTTGCCTAAGCAATGGACCCCTTGTGTTGTTGCGACCTTTTGCGTGGATCGTACTGTACATAAGACCATCGGACCACCGTTCTTTTTAGTCGAGTACAAAAGAGGCTTTCAAAGCTCATTTTTCTACGTCTCCTAGTCTAAGAAGCTTTGCTTTTTTTTCAGGGCACAACCTTGCCATTCTCTTCTCTTTGCCGAGTTCGTGTTGGGGGTAGCTATCAATGTATACACGCTTCAGTTTCCCCCCTTTGCCTTTCCCTATACCCGGGCCAAAGCAGCGCTGCAAAGACAAACATGCGCAGCATCTCGCCCTCATCTTTTCCTTGGACTCCTCGGCGTCCTGCAGCGATTCCCAGACGCGAAACTTCGATTCAGTCCAGCTTTAAACGAGCTCAGACAAAGGTTCAAGCATCACTGATCATCAACAACGAAAATTGTAGCGGAGCCCGGTGATCTCGCGAGAGAAAATTCTGCAATTCTGAAAATTCTGAAAATTCTGCGAGACAAAATTCTGCGAGAGAAAAATTCAAGTTTTGTGACATACAGAAATTCCTTCCTCCACCACCAAGGGAAGAAAGACCCAAGTGCTAGGGTTGACCCATCCTCTTGTAAAAGGAACGGGACAAGGATCGATTCACCCTTTCACCAGTCAAAGCTGAATTCGTTAGTGATGTAAGGTGCGTGACAACGTGCATTTGACTCTGAATTGGCAGACACATAGCAGTTGGTCCCCCAAGTCTTAATCATTCACTAATGTTCGCAAAAGTTCCCTCCTCTTCATCAGGACATACATACACAAACATACATAAACATAATACATCTGTATCGCTCGAATTTGACACGCTGTCCATGTAGTGGAGATGAAGGAAATACGGAGGTAAAAAGAAAAGAAAAACGAAGCTCAAAGATTGTGTGTAGAGTTTGAAAATTCAAGACGTAATCGTCTCAGTTTCTATTTCGGGTCCTTTAACGAAATTGAAGAAAAAATGGCCAAACGACTTCTTCTTGGCGGCTTTTGGGAGCCTTTCCTACCCATTAGCATATCGCCAAAGCACTCCCATGTCAAACACTTCTGGGCCTTCGCCATATCTCTTCCGCAATTGCTTTTTTTCGAGAGAGAGGAAAGTCTTACTTCCTTTTGGACTGAGGAATCAGAACTTCTCTTCAATGTCGTCTCTTTTTTGCTTTTTTCATATTAATCCTTCAATCTTCATTTCCTGAGAGGGAAAACGATCATCTATTTTTTGTCCACTTTTTTATCGATTTCCCCCCCCAAAAAAAGTAAAAAAACGTTGTCGAGTAATTAAGATTGATCCATTTTTCGGGGGAAAAAGAAAGTTAGTCTCTTCTCGGGTTCTACTCCTGAAATTTCTACTGTGTAATGAAGCTAACTCGAATGCGGGTGACGCTCAAGCTGTTAAATTCCCTCTTTCTCCGAGCATTACGTTGGATTCTTGATCCTTTTGTTAGCCGGAGTTGGGATGGTGACTAAACTATTCCCAAACTAGTCACCGTTAGTTTTAAGCCTATACATCGACTTCAAAACGACCAACTCGTTTCTTTCACGGTTCGTTTTCAGCTTCGTAATTTCTGGTTCATCCCTCACTTCCCTTCCACCAAAGAGGTTCTTCGATTCAATTGGAATGTGTTTCCTTTAAAATCATTATACTGATGAAATGAGGAATGTTTATTCACGATCCTCCGTGCTTCGTGCCTCCTAAAAAGCATTGGTGAATTAGTATTACTGGCGAATTTGGGCCCCGAGTGCGTGTTAGTCATCCTCAGCGGATTCCTTTTACCACACTGAACACAACCCACACGGAGAGAGGGGATCTGCAGATACTGCACTATAACTCGTGTGTTTGTGTTTGGGTACTGACGATATTGAGCGCAAAGTGCTGGAGCGAACTTGCATATTCCATTACGATGTTTTTTCTCTCCCGCGTTCAGCTTAAATTCCATCTTGCCTCGGCGTCACTCGGTTCAAGCTTTTCTCTTGCTCTCCCTCTCTTATGTTCCATTGTACAGTACAGCACCCAGTCAAAAGCGGGTAGCGTGGAGAGACTCTTCGTCCCACGCGTATCGTCAATACGCGTCAGCGTTGCTGTCTTCAAGCGAGTGTCAAGGGACCTTTCCGTTGGCCAGTTTGGCAGAATTCGAATGCGAGACTCGGGTGAGTCTTCCACCGACTGCCAAAAAGGTTCCAGAAGGAAAACCAGGAAGAAAAGGAAAACAACCAAAGCTATTGCAGAGAGAGAAAGAGAGAGCAGCAGCAGCATCTTTTCCCGTTTGGTAATCCTCCGTGCCGGGAAGAGAAATGGTGAGACGAAAGTGCCCACGAGACGCATGGGATGAGCAACTAAGAGAAAAATCGATGAAAAAGAAGTGTATATCTTAAAGGTTCATGCTCGTTTACCAGCTTCTCTGCTTGCTGTGCTGCAGCCGTTTGGTTTGCAGCTATTACACACTTGCGAATGTGGCTCTTTAGTACACCCCAAGTACCAGAGTGAGACCCAAACCCTCTTTTTCTCGCAACAGTCAGTACTTTTTCACACATTGTGGTTTTCCTGGTCACTTGGCCCTGACTCGTCGTCCTCCAGTACTACGTTATATACTTGGGGCCATTTCTATTCTTCCCTCCTTCGCTGACCTACTTTTTTTTTCCTTTGTGCCGCTTAATACTCTCATAGAAAGCTCTCCCAGGAAACATGAAAGAACGTTGGGGCATGTTGGGTTGGGCTAAAGTTGGGTTGGAATCCTGGGACTTCCTGGAATACGAATCCAAACACGTACTCGCCGTTACTCCCGCTTCCGTGTCTGGCAGCTGACAAATGGCAATGAGTACAAAACGGTCCATCGTTAGTTAACTGGGGCAATAAATGCAATTAGCTCGGTTCCAACTCAATTACTTGTCGACTTGTCTTACAGTGAAGGAAAAAGAACATAGCCGTCCGTAACGTGACAATTGCATACGGGGGAAACCACCGAAATTCCCTCGAGTGACCTAAAACCTCCAAATCAAGTACAGTTGTAGAAGTCAGCAATACCCATAGCCAGCCCGCTTTTGCAACGACGTGTAAAGTGAAACTTAGGAATCTTTCAAAGATGAACTTCTCTTGATTGACAAAGCTACCAACTAACATTGTATGTACCTGTGGGTACAGCTTTAAATTACGTTACAACTTTCAGTAATAGGAAAGACAATATAAGATTGGAAATACTGATGAAATGTTTTATAAGTAAGTTTGGGAGATGACTTCATTCGTTCATATTTTCTTTTTAACTCAAGATTAACAACGGTAAATAATTGACGGCCATGGTTTCCCAAGCGGAAAATGGAAGAGCAGATCATAAGATGTGTATGCAAAGGAAAATTGATGTCACAGGAAAGCTTCTTGACTTAGATTGCCGGGATGGGTGAATCCCTCAGCTCCTTCCCTTTGTCTGCGGTATCTTCACGGGAATGTCATTAGAAGGGAACGATGATGCACGGGGCCTGTCTGTAATTAGACGTAGAGAAGGATGTGTGCGCTCCTCCATGCTATGTTGCCTGGCTAATATCAGATGAGCTTTTTGCTTTTCCCTCCCACCTTCGCCCAGATAGAAGCGTCTGACGCTGATACCAGCTCAGTCCTCAGCATAGAACGGAAACTCAGAAAAATGAGACCTTAAAGCACATTGCGAAAAACAGGGAAGCCTCAGACAAAAGCAATACTTGATTAACAGACGTTCAGTACCTAGCGCATCTACCTTATTGTATGGTACTGGTACCCTTACCTCTGCTCTGTTTTGGGCGCAAAGGAGATGCTTTCTAAGGGGTTCAGGACCACTCTTTGCAGTTTCACAGTTCCCACCGTTACCACAACGCAGTGCTTCTCAATAGTTTTGGACCGTTACCCAAAATTTCCTTTCCGAGAACCCCGTTACCCAATCTTACTTTAAACTCAACAAACTAAACCCTGTAATAAATAAAATAAAATAAAATAAATGGTAATAAGCAGTTTTTTTTACCGTATTTATGGGAACGCAGCGCAACTCCATGAGGACAGTTACTCGTATTCATATTTGAGTAATATTTGAGGTGTCACTCACATTTTGAGTAATTACTGATCTGCCTGACTAAACACTAAAGGTAAAACACGAGTCTCGCCGTCCAGAAAATGGAACTCCGAGCCTTGGCTTGAATTGATTCCCTTCTCGTCGTCTAGAGAGACAGGTCTGGGCATCATTCGCAAATCCTACTGAGTTGGAGGGAAGGATACGCAACATTGTAGTATTTCTAGTTCTCTAACAAGGAAAACTTTACCGTAGCTCACTTTTAATATTTAACAATAATATTTTCGGGAAGCTCCGTTACCCAAATTCAGGCGGCCGTTACCCAAATTTTGGTAATTTACCCGCTACTGAGAAGCACTACCACAACGTAATGTACGCGCGTACAGTACACTTTATTGATATAGTTCGGGATTTTAGGGTACAGCCAAAGTAGTAATACGTCCGAACAAAATAATGCCTTCGAAGCACTACATTTTGTAAAATATGTGCTCACGGAATGGTTAGGTTAATTCAAGGGGTTAAAACAACAATTATTCCAATTGTACAACGCACAGCTATATTTTATATTTCTGGTTCAGATTTACCAATTCAAGCTCCTTTCCTATGTCAATAATCTTGGTGTTGACTTGAAAAGTGTATGATGTTGGCTTGTAAATTGGGCCTATGTAACTGGGTGTACAAATTTATAGGAAGCCGAAGAGAGAAAATATTGGGCGACATATAAAGCAGGCACAAGAGGCTTAAAATCCAAGGAAAACCATTTCCGTGTCTACCGTATCTCCGACAGGGGGCAAGATTGGTTCCCATTTCTCAGAACGGACTAACTTCAATTTCTTCCCGAAATAGGATACGCATTTCTTCATGAATAACCACTGACGAGGTTGGGTGGTGTAGTGAAGAATACTAATATTTCAAGACTGGCAAGAATTATATAGAGTACTGTTCTTATTTTTTACGCAATAAATGTAACTAACATTAGTTTTTTTGGTAGGATAGGACAGATCCTGAGAGACGAGTTGAATGCTAGAACGCTAGAATTTGAAACCTGCTATACTTGGCGGTCTTTCTTATCGTGTCTCATGGCGGGTATTACTATTCGTACGTGAAGTCCAAAGTCAAGTTTATTTCAGAGGAGTATAGTGTATGCACTTAGAAGCCGACTCGCAGAATGTAGATGTATTTATTCAGAGAAAAAGTAAAACGTTCGGCAAAAAGGTCGATAACTTTCTGTCCTTTCTTATCGGTATAGTTTATTATTTTGCTAATAAAAGAAACTCGAACTCCATGCTATTTAATAAACATGCAAACTTAATAAGCTGATCATCATTTGTCTCGTGAAGAACAAACAGCTCTGTTTGACATTATTGTTTATTAAAAGTCATCGGATATACCCCTCTTGCAATAGTAATGAGTTGATATAGTACTTTACGGAACTCCAAACAACCACCCAATTATACAGAATCCGTAGTAGTACCAGCATTCTACTAACTTATTGGGAAACATTATAACATATCCCTTCAATATAAAGTAATTTAAGAAAATATGCCTTTAGTACCTCCAAGAGGTAAACATGTCTCTCAAAAATGTACTAAAAAATGTAGAAAATGGTTGTAAATTGTTCATGCAACGATTCCATGACTTGCATGTTGCCAACTATTACTATAAATCGCCATCTCAGATAGTTCTCTGACACTGAGTTAGCGTCTTTCGGTACTATTAGAAGTATAATATGATATTATTCTTTATCATATTAGACTCACAGTTGTACCCCACGACCTTATTAGTACTCTTTGCCCTCTGACACAGTAGCCTACTCACAATACTCTCACGGAAGCGGTGTGCAGTAACAGTTTTAGATCACAATCAGGTTGCACATGCATAACAATTACAGTAAACTCTACAAATGTCCTCGTAAATTTAAAAGAAATTAATGTAATTTTTGCTACTATGTCATTACTGTAGTACCGATTACATCAGTACTTTCCTTATTTAAAAATAATGAATTACTTCCGTACACGTTTTTGTGTTATAAATTACGATTTTCCTTTAACTTTACAGTTATTTTAGTGTCATAAAAGGTACCAAAAATCTTAAACATCTGGCACAGTGGAATCAAGTCAGGTAACGTTGAATTATGCAACGGAAATAGATTATCAATGTGCACAATCTTCTTTTCCCTTTTTCTCTCGCGATGATTGCACTTTCATACAACGTAATAGCCAAAGTATAATTAGCGCGACCCAGCAACTGATACAATTACCTTTTCCTACACTGTAAAAATTTCTTGGTTAATTTACGACAAATTCGTAGTAGCGCAAAATTCACCCTGAATTTACAGTAAAACATTTACTGAT
>RJJA01000551.1:0-13641 GCA_003724045.1 Lepidurus arcticus | reverse complement strand
TGTAAACATTAATTTATATTAGCTTATAAAAATATTTAGCATTACATTGCAGTCAGCATTCTACTATCCAAATGAATTAAATGTATTTTATGAATTGAATTTATATTAAATAATAGTTATTTTTTATCACAAGAGATTTTTATTTTCGATATACTTTACCAAAATTGGAGGTGTTGTAAGTCGTTCCGAATATTCAGGGTCGTATTCCAAATAATTCTTCCGCTCGCTGCCTTCTTCCTCTTCGTCGTCTAATTGAAATACTGGATTACTGCGACCGCCCCAGGAAGAATCAGAAGAACTTGAAGAATCAAACACACAGTCCAAATTGAAACCTATTTGATAGCTCGCTATCACCCACGATATTTTCGATAGCCAGTCCTGCCTTCAGGGGGGGCTTTGGACTTTGATCGTGGATTGGCAGTCAAATGATTGCCCGTGGGAACCACGCCAGCAAAGAGCGTTCGGGCGAAGTCCTTGCTGACAGAGTTCATAATTTTACTGACTTAAAAAATGCTACAAGCCCCGAATAGGCCTACGTATCCCGACAAAAGGACGGCTCTATAACCTTTCAAGGGACAAATAGCATTTCGATTTCAAAGAGTCTCTTCTCATTGACTATAAGCGCCAAGGAGATTGAAAGAACACGACTTCAGGACTACAAACTCCTAACCTAACCTATTCAAGCTTCTGAGCGTCCTCGTTTCGAAGAGATCAACTCGTCTGGGCTAGATAACCTTCTATTTGCAAGCTCCTAATGTCATAGTCCAATCCACTCCTCTTTCAAGCCAACTCGGAACATCACGTTCAAAACTTGCATCTCCAAAAAACAAACGTGTTTATTTGAATGCGCATGGCTTGCGTATAAATTGTAAACCGGATAAGTTTACTCCCACATATTTTTTATTCACACAAATAAAAATGTGACATTTTTTATTTGTGGGAAAACCTTAAATTTTTCGAAATAAACTATAGTGAAGAAAAAACTGAAATCGGACATACGGTTTTCGCGCAATCGCCTGAAAATATTTTTAAAAAATTGGCATAACTCTACCAATACACTGAAAATACACTAGTGTCATCGGTTATTGGAAAAAATCCCTAAAGTTGCTAGACCTGGGCCTTAAATAAATATTCTAAAATAATGTCAACGGAAGTTTCCAAACCTCAATGTAGTTTTTTTTCGCCTAGTTGAAAAATTAATTGTCACCATATGTGCTTCATAAAAATATTATCTAGTTTTCAGACACTACTGCTGGTAAAGAGATTATACCTCCCAGTGGGAGGTATAATCGTGGGAGAACCGTGGGAGGCTCCCACGGTTCTGTTACATACTGAGTTCCCTCTACGCAGTCTTCAATGTGCGTCTGGGTTTACATGATGTCGGATAAATATTTGAATGAAAGATGATTGAGAAGCATGGAACAGTTTATTCATTTAGTGGTAAGGAGCTAAAATTATACCACTGAATTGCGTCCGAAGCCTTAGTTGGAGTTTTGGCATCACCAACGCATGCATGCATCATGCATCACCAAGGCAAAAATGGAAGGAGCTAAAATTATATCACTGCATTGCCTATGAAGCCTAATTTGGAGTTTGGCCTTCTCCAACGGAACTGTTCTGCTGACCACGATGTACTGCAAGTAAATATTTGATAATTTTTGTCTAAAAATGTCACTAATGTCATAGCATTTCTCATTGTAATTTCAAAAGCTTTAAAAAGAAATTAAAAGAAACAGAAATAGATAATGGAAAAAAGATTTTTCTACGAATATCTTAATATCAATTTACGTTACCTGCGGCTTAAGAATTTGATAAGTTAATTATTTAAAATTTTTATAACTTGAACACTGGAAAAAATTAATGAAACCTGTATTAAAATGAAAATCAGCAGGTAAAGTAGGTACATATGCACCTACTTTACCTGCAATGGGATACATATGTATCCCATGCATTACCGTCACAATATAATTTCATTATATTGCACAGAGAATGAGATTTCTCGAATCAAAATTTACCATGTTGTAGCGCCATAAGGGGTTACAATCAAGTCTATTATATTTTGATGAAACTATGTATTATAATATTATGAACTAGATTTTGTTTAATTTTGAGTTTTGCCTTTTTAGGAAACTATTTTTTAAAATTATAGTTGCGCAACCATCACTTTGATGCTTTCAAAATTTATTACTTTGTGGATAACGTATCCATATAGACATTTAACGTATCCATATCAGACATTTTTATTGGTACCTGTGATTAGAATGGTTTTTTGTTGATAACGTATCCATATCGTATAACGCATAACTATCAGACATCTTTATCGGTAGTCTATAGCGTTCACCCATGATTAGAAAACAGATTTATCAAAAGCAGCTTTCCACTGACCTAACCTAAAAAGCGTTGGTGAATGCAGGCCCGTACGTGGCGGATATCGTCTTGGAGCAAGAAATTGTGTGGCATCAGTTGGGTGAACACACTTAGCATTAGCGGGTCGTACTTGCTTCTGTGTTAGGAACTCCCGATACTACGGGATCTTTCATTTACAGTATATATACTGGATGTTTGGTTTGGTAATACTACCTATGTGACGAGGAAGTGGACGAGCTTTAAGAAGCACTTTGCAACACTTGCTGAATATTTTGAATATCAACACTTGCTGAATTATCAGCCAGATATTACAAAACGCTTTATTTTCTTTGGGCGTAGTTCTTGATCATCCGAAAAGGGATTCACCTTTAATTCCAGTTAATTCTGGCTTCGTAGTAAGTGTTGTCATTCTCATTTTTTTTTTGCGAATAACTGACGCAAAATATTGCGAAAATATAGTGCTCAAACTTATGATCGCACGATGGACTTTACAAATTGACCAATGCGTCCTTTCGACCAATCCAGTCATTTTCAGACCAATACTACTCTTACGCAGGGTTCTCAACTCAATAACCCTTATAAATTCCCCAGTCAATTAAAGGAACAGGTCATCTAATTTAATGACATTTAGTAGCGAAGCTAATTCCTCTTCACTGGCAAGAAGGAAAAAACAAGAAACTGAATCAGGAAAGAAACTGAATCAAGAGAGCCCATGAATCAAGAAATATATTTTAATCGCTATGGATTTTTTTGTGTGGATCAATTTTTTTATATTTCTTGTACGCTACGGATAAATTTATTTTTATCCATAGCTTTCATCAGCTTTTAAGCTTCGCTTTCATCAGCTTGGTTACTAAATGGCATTTCATAATTTGAGAGAACTGCGTTCTAATCAGTTCCGCTCGATAGTTGTTTAGCCAACGGGTCGACATGTTTGCGGCGTGCGTAATCATGCGGATTTCCTTTTGATATGAGCTATATCATACTATTCCCGGTATACTTTAATGTGTCCTCAGAAAAGTGACGAATCATTTTCCTTAGAAGTGGGTACACCATTTCAGTCACAGAGTCCATATTATACTGTTGGTATTTATAGTCTCGTCACTTAAATGTTGATTTTTTATGGCTGCCGATATAGCATTAAAAACAAGATCTTTGAGAAAAAGCTTTCATATACTTTGTCGAGTCTCTCGAAGGTGTGGTCATTCGGTCGGTTTGCTTCAAATCTTAAACTCGTACCATAAAAAGCTAAGCTATAGGTCCTGTTATGGTTTGCAGATCTGATTATAAGGGGTCGCCCACAAATTGCGCCACCCAAAAATCACGATTTTTTTACCCACCCCCTCTCGGTCATCAATCCGCCCCTGACGGGCTGACCTTCTAATAAGTATCCTTGATCTCGCGCCATCTTTTGAAAAAAAAAAAAAACTGCAGGCGCCATTTGTGAAAGGCCCCTAAACATTGCAGACCGCCGTTACCCAGTCTCCGGGTTCAGGGTTCTATCAAAATTGCAGAAATGTAAACATACGATAAGCATACAAACAGCACTCTACTAGCGAATTCAGATAAAAACCGGGTGCGTCACTTAGTGCCACAGATTAGCTGATGCAATACACAATTTTGTGGCACAGTGCCAATAAGTGCAGCACCAGGTTCCCAGCTGAATGCACAATAAGAAAATTCAATGTAACTGCCTAGTTATGGTACAGGATGATGGCTGACCACGCAGTATGTGCATGCAAGGACTAATTTATTACCTGACAATCCCTTTAATATTTTTAAAACATTCCTATTAAGTCATGATGAAAGTGGGTCCCATCAGAAACTGGGGAAACTTTTGAAAACGTTTTTAAAAAAAAAAATTTCTGAAAACTGTCAGACTTTTTTAATGAATCGTTAAAATAGTAGATTTCAGCTATCCCCACCGGCGTTATTCGTATGCCAAGGTTAGACACGTATTTACCACTGTGAGGGCTACGTATTGTTGGGTGTGAAAAGCAATGATGGTTTTTTATCATCGCGATATTTCTATAAACGTTAGACACTAGATTTGTTTGATCATGCTTATTGCCACCAGCCTTGTTGACTAACTCTATCTTCATAAAAGGTACACGGCGAACCGCTACCACAGCGAGTGACTCTTAAAACAGATTCGCGAGTGGGACACTGCATACCACCTACAGTTACAGTTATGAATATTATTCCTCTTCTAAGAAATTAAATCGTGATTTACAAAAAAAACATTATACAATATTTTTAACAAATTGTACATTAATTTCGATAGACTTATGTATGATATAAACAATTTGAGATACACTCATGCTAGATACTAGATGGCGTTGCAAGCGCAAAGGTTTACTTAAAAACTCAATCACAAAAAATAGACTTTTCTTCGCGACATGACTTGCGGGCGCCGCTGAACGCCATATGCAGCAAGCGTTACCCGCATTGTCGGAACCGCATCGCGCTGTCCCACAGCCAGGGAATGGGCTCTCGACTGCGAAGCAGACCCGAAACTTGCCCAAAAGGCTCACAGGTGCGGGTCTCGGCCCGGCAGGACGGAAAGCTACGGCAATCGCGCGATGGCGCGAAGATAAATTCACTATTTTATGATAGTTTTTAAGTTAACCAAAGCACTTACAGTCTTGCTTGAAAATACAGATTTTTAGGTAACGTATTTCTCATAGTTGCAAACTTCATTTGCATATTGCAAATTAACTACTCATTGGAAAAAATCGTGCTTTCGTTGTGCACTACCTGTGAGCAAACTCAAGAGCCTTATAAAAATAATTGTGTCATGAAATGACCTGATTTTCTCAGAAAAGTAAAGTCCCTTTACCGAAGGCGTTTTCAATGTTGACATGACACGGGAGAAGAAGAACGTCTCGTATGGGTTTCGATGTTTGTTTTCTTGCGACGGCAATAATTTGAGGCGCAAGTTTCTTCCAATTGCTCCTGAATCTCGCAACGGTTCCGCCTCCGAGTAGATTGTCCATTTCAAGGAGTAACTATTTTAACAAAATGTTAACATATTAAAGAAGTTAAGAAAAGTAACATAAAAATATCTCTTGGTTGAGAAACGGGCAATCTGCGTTAATCGCTTCGATAGATTTAGGGGACTATTAGCAATTTCTGCCAAGGACTTTCACTCCTTCTCCAGAGACGTTTCTTTTAAAAAGACTCAACATTTGTTCCACATTTTGTTTGTAGGAAACTTGATCATCTGCCAAGAAATGTGATTAAAAAATTAAACCTAAACGTTATAGCAAGTTGCTAAGTTTCATAGAATTGAAAGTTACATATTTCGACGGCTTCTTTAGTTGAGCTCGGCGACTTCACAATCTTTTGAACTCGACGTCCTTTCTGGTTGACACTTATCTTCGCCTTTTGACGGATATAGACTACTCCAGGCGTCTCATGAGTTTATATTTGATGATGCATCATCAAATATAAACTCATGAGTTAAAAAGCAATAGACCTTAAAAAGCAATAGACCCCAACATCGCGAATTGATATGTGGATGGATTCTTATTGTACTCATATAAGTAGCTGAAGCTTCGTCGTCGAGTCTAGTTCAGAGGATTGGTTTAAAATCCTGACCAGTGGCACTTGCCCATGGCACTTGCACTGCCATGGCACTTGCCAGCCATGGCACTTGCCCTGGGCGCCAACTTGAAGGGGGCGCCATTTTCATGGTAGACGAAAAAAAAGAACTGAAAAATTTATATTTTTTAATTTATGAGCTGAAAATTGACTTCGATGAATGCGTGAAGCAGCCAGGGCAGCCAGCCGTGAGGCCAGCCGTGAGGCAGCCGTAAGGCAGCCGTGAGGCAGCCGTGAGGCAGCCGTGAGGCAGCCAGGGCACTTGCCCTGGGCGCCAACTTGAAGGGGGCGACATTTTCATGGTAGACGAAAAAAAAGAACTGAAAAATTTATATTTTTTAATTTATGAGCTGAAAAATGGACTTCGATGAATGCGTGAAGCGTTTATTTAGGGATTTATTTATGACTCGACGAGTCACTACTCGACCGGCACCCCATGAGCTCCATTAAAATATATCTCGACTTCTTTTTGCCATTATCTGCCTTCTGATGCTCTAATACCTCTACTTTGAAGAGGCTGCTGGCCTTCTCCCTGTAGACATAAATACTTTATTTTAGTTTCTAGTTTTTACATATACCATTTTTTTGCTGCTGTGAAAAAAATAACTACGCCGAAGGCTGCACCGAGCGCTCTGGAATGTGCCTAAAAAGAGGTGAATAACGACATGGTTAAATTAGTAGTTATATACTACTCAAGATGAGTCCCTCTCCCCAAAATTTTGGCAAAACGGCTAGGATTTTTCTTACTTTTACAGTGTAGCATGAACAGATTAAAAACATGAGAATTTTACTTACCAGCATTATTGAGTAAATGGGGAGCTATCTGCACTCAAACACCTGCGACTAGAATGACAGGCAGAAATGCAATGTGCTGTGCTGTGTTGCCAATTCAAACTTTTCAAAAGTCGTAAAAAATAAATATTGTTAAAAACATAGAAGTCAGGTGATGTTATAAATATATTTTAAAAATTCTGCTTTCGACAAGAAGGTATATTACATGCGCGTTTTTATCTTGAACTGGAAAGTTCTAGAAGTTCGCTCATAGAAATTTCAATAAAATATATTTATAATATCACTTGACTTCTATGTTTTTAACAATATTTTTTTTAGGATTTTTGTAGTGATTTGAGTTACGACTTTTGTTACTTTCGCGTCGCTTTACAATTGACCGGAGTCTCCTCTACAAAACGAAGGATATGATGAAATCTAGAAGACAACACACTTCAGTTTACCCGACAGAAAGATGTCAGCTGCATAATCTTATTATAAGGGACCAACAGCATTTTCAAGTTCAAAAAGTCTTTGCTCATTGGGTAAGCATCAACGAAATTAAAAGGTGCTTAAACCTTATTAAAAATTACGTCCCAAGGACGGCAGACCTTGACAGACAGATGAAAATAATAGTTAGCACGATTATGGACATGGCGTTTGACTGAAATATGTTTGGATGGATGTACTTTATCCAAACAAACGTAAGAAGCACACCGGACTAACGACCGAAAGTAGAGGACAGCGGAAAAATTCACGAAATCTATTGTATTTCATACTGAGTATTTTGTCTTTAAGTTAATTACGCTAATTCAGAGAAAAATCAGCACAAAGTCAATTGGGAGAAAATTCTATTGGGAATTCAATTGGGAAACTTTTCCGGCTGGAGGGTAAGGGGTTTTTGGTTTCCCTTCGGCCAATTAATGTACCTTTAATTACTTAAATTACTATGTAACTCTTACACTTTTATTTTCATTGGATTATTTAAGGCAATCCACCGAAAGACTCTGTATGAAACTCGCCCACCTGTTAGAAGATTATCAAGACGTTGATTTCTTTTGCCTTGGCACCAGCTGATCAAGCTTACGACAGATTCCAGCTAAACACAGCGCAGCCTTTTCTACTTTCGTTTCCAAGTAAATGTATATCCAATTTAATTAGATTTATCATAACCTAACTGCTGTTTCTATGTGTATTTTTGTGTTTTTAGGCTGTCCAACAAGGGAAAGAAGAAATACTCACGGAAGAAACAGCCGAAGTGAAAGCTGCAAATAAACTCGAACTTTTGCATATGTCTAAGAGTATTGGCTTACCATGCAAGGGCTACAGCGGCTTTCTGCCTAAGCCGAATGTTCCGGAAGCAGCCTGCAAAATTTCTGAACTTTTTCTATGTAGGTTTTCCACCCACTTGTTCAATTAAATGAATCTATATTATATGTCATTTATCACTAAATCGATTGCTTTGTATATCTCGTCAAAGGCACCATCAGGAGAACTTGAATTACATCGGACACAAGATCTAGCGGCCGGCTGAAGCTGTACAACTTCGTGGAACTGGTTTCAAACCTCTTCGAGCCTGTTGCACGCATTGCTACGGATGGCATAGTATACATATTATTTTTTTAAATACACGTACTAACGAAAGCTTCTACATATCTTAACTGAAATAGGTACGGCTCTATGACAAAGGAGCTTGACGAGGGACCACCTCATTGTCGACGCCAACTTCGACAACCAAACCGTGCTGATGCAGACCCAGCCATCAGTGAACTATAGTGAGCAAAAATTAAGTTTGATAAGTTTGAAAAATTAAGTTTTAGGTTAGTCATTCAGTGGTGAAACTACTCTAACCAATCGCTTACTAGGTGAAAGACCGCGAAGTTTAAAAACACAGCAAAGAGGATTGAGATTGAGATAGGATTGAGTAATGAAAGCGGATATACTGTAATATATATTGCGGTTGTCATTTTCACATACACAATTTGTTGGCGAGTGCGCCGAGAATGCTTTATAGCTCCTCGGAATTTACTTTTTCGTAAAGTAAAAAGCCAATAACCTTCCAGTTTGTAATCCAGTTTCAGTCTGAAATAAGAGCGTGTGATAATTTTCAAATTGTGTTATTTATACTTTTTACATAGTATGTATTTAAACTTCGCGGTCTTTCACCTAGTAAGCGATTGGTTGGAGCACTTTCACCACTTAATGAAAGTATAATGAACTTAAAGATCGCTACGTGGAGTCTTGGAATTGACCAGTTGCAATGCTAATCCACTGTTTAGAGTAATCCTGTTGTTTCTTGCCTTTTTCTACGCTCAGGTAGGGTTCTCAACACGTTGTCCCTTTTAAACTCCCCAGTTAAATAAAGGAGTAGGTCAGTCAATTAAATTTTCCTTAGTAGCTAAGCTAATCCCCCTTCCCTGACGAAGAGCAGGTCAAAGTAAAGAAAGTTCTGAGAAACAATGCGTTGAGAAGAAACCTGAAGAAAAGGGCAAGCAAAGAAACGACAGGATTGGTCCAAACAAGGGATTAGCATTGTGATTGGTCAATTCCGATACTCCATGTAGCGATCTTTCGAAGTTTGTTACTGTACAGTACTCGAAATTAGTATCGACATTATAGGAGAAACCTGGCCAATGGGCTCGCAAAGTTTGCTTGACGTCGAAAGCCCCTTCCCCGTTAGGGTCTTTCAACGTGTATCTTTGGGGAATGCAGAAGTCACCGAGAACCAAGTATAGACTTCAGCATAGGTCGCATCAGCAGCCCAAAAGCAAGAGACGCTAGGCATGGTAACAATTTAATATTGTAAACTGGACGTATTGCTGATCTAATTTGAATTTTTTCCAAATAGAAAGCAATCATGGATTTTTAAAAAAATGTGAGTTTTATGAATGCCATAATGTACAAACTCGACCAGCATGGCAGAATGCTGTCCGTGGACGGGTCGTTTCGATGCCTAAATCACTAGCAAAACGCTGTGCTTCGTTCAGACTAGAGGCGAAAGTGGTATCCGCGTTCTCGATTCCGAGACTTCACGACTTTCTGTCTTGGCTCTATGAGGCGCGAAAAAAGACGTAATATCGCACTGGCGCTTCATAATCACCAAAAACTTTTAGGTAAACTTATTCAAAACAAAACGTAAAACAACTAAGTTTAAGTTTGGTCTAGGGTGAGGTTTGGTTGAAATTGGAGGGTCGCGTTTCCAGTTCCTCGTCTTTTTATACAGCGTTGGGAGTCAGAAAACGTACAAAAATCGTAGTCGACTGTCCCTACCTTACTAGCCTTGAACCGCACCTTGTCGAGGTCGCATACTTTGAAAGGTCAAGTCATTGATTAAGGATGGGTAATTAACAGTAACAAGGCCGACGGCTGGTTCTATGAAAGGGAGAGAGGCTAATTTTTTCCGTTGAAAAAGTCGTGTCATTCTTCTATTCCAGGTATTTTGCTTTATATCTCCATAGTCCTGGCCAATTTGACGATTTTGCTGTGTTGTACAGTACTCGCCAAAAAAACGACCCCAACAAACCGTACAGTCCTAATGGCCCGCAACTGTGCGTCTGGGAACAGCAACTACGGGCAACTATTGTTCAAAAATAAACTTTGTTGTTTTTTAACCTTAGCTTTTTATGATTCTATGCGAGCTGCAAAGTGCAATGGTTTGACAACGGACGGCTATTCGCACTTCGCAGCAGTTTCCAGATGCGCCGTTGCGGGTCATTAGGACAGTACGGTTTGTTGGGGTTGTTTTTTTTGGCGAGTACTGTACAGTACTCGGTAAGCTAAAAAAATATACAAGAATTTGTTCTGTGAAAGAACAATTTCGGGGGGGAGGGTTAAAGCCCCCCCTGGATACGGGCCTGTTAAGTGCGAGGCGACTCTTTCCCCCTGCGGCCCCTGGGAGGGCCACGCGGCACATAAACGAATTAGTGGAAAGCCGCTGATTGCCGCCCATAATCTCTTAAGGGACCAATAGCATGTCGAGTGGAAAGAGTCCGCGCATTGGTTAAGGCTCCCGTATACCTTAGCTTATTGATACTAAACTCTCACTTGATGGCGTTAGCGTCTTTTTTTTTTTTTAAGCCAATAAGACAGTGAAACCAGGGTCGCATAGCACAACGGAACAGCTTTTGAACGGTTGCTTTTGCATCTGCGCGGCCAAACGGCGCCAACCTTTGAACGCTGCTTTTGCCTATGGGCTGCGTAACACAATGAGACAGACCAAACAAAACTTACGCGACTTTAATATTTCAATTTCCACGTGTTAGCTTACAAAATAAATAAAGTTATACTCCATTACTCTAATTTACCTTATCAAAGAAAGTGGAACAATAAAAAAAGACGACTTTATTGGTCGTGCTGAAATAATCAGCGGCAGCCAACATAATGGCATATAAATTAACAAATACAACAGTCTATAAATTTTTAGACCTTTACTTTTTGTAGCTAATCAGTATGATTTGACATAAAAAGGGAAATTTAGTGTTGTTTTTTATTGACCGATATTTTGCGGATGTCTGCATGACAGTAAGTACATTAGAACGCTGTTGTGCGTATAAAAGATTCACATTCGGTACATAGACGATTCTTTGCCCTTGTAAATTACTTAGGGGCATAAAGTACGGTTGTCTGAATGGCGCAAAACAGAGGAAGGTAAGAATTAGTGAAGGTGAAGTTTCAAAGTGGAAAGTTCAAAGTGGGATGGTTCAAAGGAGTGGAAGGTTCAAAGTGGGATTACGTGGTGTACAAAGAACGAGGCCTTTTTCAGCGAAGGTTCAATTGTGCTGTGCCACGGTTGTGCAAGGAACAGGCTGTTTCGGCGATGGTGTGCGGGCCGACTGTGCCTTGGACTGTGCGTCCAGTTGTGCTTCAAATCAAGGGAACAGCTCAAAAGCTGTGCCACAGCGCTGCTCCCTGGTCCCTGGCGCGGTAATTTCAAAAGTGAATGGGGAAAGGGACGAGAAAATGTCGCTTGTGGGATTGTGAATCAACAAAATTGTATTCATGGAAATACAGGAGTTTGGCGAAAAGAAAATTGACATCCGCATTCATTACTTGATTTTGATTAGGTGATGGTGCAGCATGGCCTGTACAAGTAAGTTCTCTTTTCTGCACAACATCAATTGACTTCAGTATAGTTAATTGCAAATTTCTAATCTATAATTTAAATAGGGTTTAATTCGCCACTTCCGACCTGAAATTGAGGCCCGCATGAAGCGCTACACAGAAGAACACGGCAAACTAGACGTCGCGTTGTGAAATAAAGTGCATTTTCCAGTTGAAACACACTCTTGAAGTTGTAGATTCTAAGCCTCATCTGCGGTGTATGTAAAATACAATTATAACTACTAGAACAAACAGCTTTAGCTTGTTTTTGTATTATTTTTCGATTCAACTGATTGTTACTTCCTGGAAGCTAAGAGCACAGTACATCAGTAATATTAATCTGTATACGGCGACTTAAAAGTGCAAATCGTGTGAGGGCCGTAACACAACAGCTGTGAGTCAAATAAAGCAGCCGATCAACAATGCTGTTGCAGATAAGCGCCAACCAAAGACGATAATGTAAGCAATAAAATTAGTTTTGAATATGCAAGAATGCAGGAACGTAAACATCAATAGGGGCTGCTGGAGAATCCCTCGTTTCGAAGCCAGCTTTCGTGGTCGAATATTGCAAAAGCAGACCTACGCTTATGAGCCCTCCAGCTTTTTCGCCTTCTTTGGGCGACACAGTCACTGTAGTTGACAAGACTACTTTATTTCCTTTACGCCACACCACAGCTGTAAAGATAAATATAGTAACTACTCAAATTCACTCATCAAAAGTATCAAAAATTATTACTTAGGGTCTTCTTTGAGTGTGACGACAGAGTGCATTACGTACTCGGCTAAGTCATCTCTAGCAGGCAACTGAATAGCTTCGTTTGGTAGCTGTAGTTCACCATGGAAAGTTGTTTTCTGTATACTTTGCCACGTCTCTTGGCAAATAGTCAATGAGTCAATCTTGGATTCCTGTTACAGTTTAAGCACTCTACTACCTACTACTTAAACTGTTGTTCAAAAATAAACTTTGTTGTTTTTTAACCTTAGCTTTTTATGATTCTATGCGAGCTGCAAAGTGCAATGGTTTCGATCAGATTTGGGATAGACGTGTCGCAAGCTGCAACAACTCCAATCATCATCTGACTGAAACTGAATCTTCGTCTTCGGAAAAATAACTTTCTTCAAATAACAAGTCCTGAATTACGTGGTTGACACGAAGTGCCAACGCTGGTTCCAACATTCTGGCTGAAACGGAAAGAAAAGAGAAGGAGCAGGTTACCAAAAGTAATTTTAAGATAATAAATATTGCAAACTTACAGCTTTGGTTGTCCTATTCGACGTTAACGTCGACATAAATCCACGAACAGTCGTGTTTCAGCAGTTGTGCTGGCACACCTAAACAATGAGCAGCGAGATGTAAATTTTGTGCGGCATCGGCGCGTTTCAGCGAACGAACATGTAAACAACGGAAAACAGTTTGTTGTTGTTTGTTTACTTAACTTAAATGTACTCAAAATGTCGGATTTCGCCAACTCTGGCCGCGAGAGGGAGAGGCGTAATTTGGCGAAAGCTCTATATTACAAGTAATAAATGCACTTTTCGTTATCAATTCACGTTTTTTAAGCATAATAGTACTTAAGTTTATTCCTATATTATTGTTTTTACACAAAATGATCTGATCTGATCGATGAGGGTCTTTTTTTATCTGATCTGGATTTTCTCTGATTTTGCAGCTTTTGATCTGATCGGGTTGACAGAAGTTCACGACGATAAGAAACGATCTATAACAGTGGTTGTCAACCTGTGAGCCGCGGCTCCCAGGGGAGCCGCGACCATAGGCTAGGGGAGCCGCGAGTCTTTGGCAAA
>RJJA01000550.1:0-28354 GCA_003724045.1 Lepidurus arcticus | reverse complement strand
GAAACTCACGAACGAACGCACAACTTTCGAATTAACCTCTGGTGTATTTGACGTTACGACAACCGACTCTCAATGTTCGAAGAAGACGCTTCTTTACCGACTGACCTGATTATACCATGCCACTTTATACCATGCAAGGCAATAGGCAAATGAGGAATTTTTAGAACCGCTGGGAAAGGAACAAGTTATATAACCATGGAAGGCAAGGGGTGAGTTTTTACAACCAGAGGGGAGACAGAAACAAGACAAAATTACAACAGCGAACGGGGAGCAAAAAATATCTTTCTATCGGTGTGCTCCTTGCCGCGCGGGTGGCAACAGTCATGTTAACTAGTATCGGAATCTACAATATATATCGCTATGTATCTCAATATAGAACTATTCAGGGGGAATTTTCAGCTTTTACAACAAAAGCATGGGGTAAAAACAAGTGAAAATGTGTCCTGCAAGGCTAGAAGAAAGGTAGCAGTGTCAGAAAAAGTGCCTATAGGTATAGGAAGACTTGTCATTTCATTCAGCTAAAATTATATCAGTTGTAATCTTACCTTTCTCTTGAAAGTGGAGCAAAAAATCACGACTGCTTTAAAAATAATGGTCTGCGTTTTAAGATATTGACAGTTTGAACAACACGACAGTTGGCGATTCCAAAACTAACTGCCCCTTACCAAGGTTATGACCATGTGATATGAAGTACACTGTAAAAATGGGTACTGAAAACAAGTACAATACTTTGGGGCCTCTCAAAATTGTGAGTTTTCGAACGTTTCTATCATACAGCAAGGCTTACGCTGTACGGAATTTCATTGTTAGCTCATGGAGTATGTTCCCCACTCCATGAGTTTTTGAACGTTTTATGTCCTACAGAAAAGCTGCTGTTGGGAATTCCATTGTTATTTCGTGGAAAGAAAATGCAATTGAAATTATTGTGAAAATTCTAAAATAATCAAAAGTAGCATATTTTCAGAAAAAGGTCAGAAGGAAGTCAATTGCGAGTAGAACTTTTAATTTTATAAAGAGTAGGTGAGTAATAGATTATTCTTAGAAAGTGTAAAATTACGATAAGAGTTGTCTTTTTACAAAGAGAGTCACAATGAAATCGATTACAGAGTAAAATAGTAATTTAACCACGTAGTAGGTAGGTTAAATTACTACGATTTCTTTTTAAAAAAGACTGGTATTGGTCTTATATTTACAGAGAAATCGGTTTAGCAAACTTTACTAGTAAAATTGGCATACAATAACAAGGAAAGCTGTGCCCTTTTACAAGAAATCCATAGTAATGTCATATTACAACGAAATTTGTGTAAAATTACCTTAATGTCGTAATAAAAGCTTTGTTATTTTACAATCATTTTTTACAGTATACTCTTAACCTTCTGGCTACTCTCAACCATCATTTGTCGAATCATCAGAGCCCAATTGCCGATAACATCCAGAAAAATATCTACGTTGACAACGTTGTTACTGGCACCTGCAATACCGAAGAAGAACTCCTTTCCTATTTGCCAGAAGCTGTACGAATTTTATCTGATGCTGGTATGAACCTACGTCCCTGGACTTCCAATAGCCAATCACTTCGCGATCTTGCTAATCATCCAGTCAAGATTATTGGATTACTTTGGGACCTTCACTCAGATAGCTTGCAGTATGCTCATCCTCCAGACTATCGATATACCTTGTCCTACAACGAAAAGAAACACCCTGAAGGGAATCGCAAAAATCTATGACCCAATGGATACATCGCACCTTTAACTATATTCGCGCGAAGATCCTAATTCAACAACTTTGGAAAGCTTGCATTGATTGGGATGATCCTGTACCTCTCCAAAAGGGGAACTCATACTATACCACAGCTCAAACTCAAAGCAGTGTTCACTGCTGCCAAACTGGTCTCATTCATTTTACGAATCTATTCGAACATCGAACTTTGAACCTACCTTCATCATCTGGACGGACTCCACAATAGCACTTCACTGGTTTCATGCTCCACCTTCTTCCCGGCGTTTTGTGACGCACCGAGTCCACCAAATTCAAGAATGTTTGAAAAATATCCAGTTTGAATTACGTAACTGCTCTACTGAAGACAATCCAGCCGATCTTCCAAGTCGTGATGTAAGCGCAAAAAAGTTTGCTGATAATTCTTTGGAAACATGGTCCGAAATGGATTAATCAACCCGAAAAATTGCCCTTTTCTTTCACTCCAGTTAACCTCTCAAACACAAACATCTTGTCCTGTCAAATCATTTCGTCTACACCTCCTGATCCCTGTTTTGTCTCTCGGTTCGAATCGTTTTCTGCTCTGATTAGTTCAGTAGCTTGGATGTTTCTTTTTCTCCAAAACTGTCGAGGATCCAAGCGAATTACTCCACTTATTTCCGAAGAACTGCGTTACGCCGAACTTCGAGTCCTTAGCTACGTACAGTCTCGTCACTTTCCAAGCGAAGTAAGCTACCTTCAACATCCTAAGAAGTCCAAAATCCCTTCGCAAGTTAGAATGCTGAATTTATTCTTAGATTCTGTCGGATTAATCTGATGTAAAGGCGTTTTATCCAATTCCTCCCTTTCTATAGCTGCAATATTTCCCATCCTGATTCCAAAAAATTCTCATTTGGCCATTCTACTTGTCCGCCATTTCCATTCCAACTCCTTTCATGCTGGAATCAACACCACTATTGCTAACTTACGTGACACCTTTTGGATTCCTTCTGCTCGACAAGTTGTTAAAGGCGTTATCAGAAAATGTGTTACCTGCAGACGACATAATGGACTCCCTTATCCCCAACCTCCCACGGCTCCTCTTCCTGAATATCGAGTCACACCAACACGTCCCTTCGAAATTACTGGTGTGGATTTCGCTGGCTCCCTATATGTCAAAGGTTCCACCACCAAGAGTACTTCTCCTGTTTACCTCTGCTTATTTACTTGTTCTGCCACCCGGGCCATTCATTTAGAACTTACGACGGACCTCTCTACTCCCACTTTTTTACTTGCCTTACGACGTTTTTCAAGCCTATATGACTGGCCAAGACTCCTAATTTCAGACAATACAATGGCATTTGTTTCCGCAGCTCGACAGATCAAAATTTTGTCAACTGACACTAATTTACATGAAAAACTCGCCCAGTTCAAAACCACTTGGCAATTTATTCCAAAACGTGCTCCGTGGTTCGGTGGACCAGTGGTGCTGATGGGGGGGGGTTCGTGAGGAGTAACTCGTGAGGAGTAATCTCTTGGACGCTCACTTCTTTCATTTGATGAACTTCGAACAGTTGTGACAGAAGTAACCTCCATTTTGAACGACAGACCTCTGACTTACGTTTCTTCAGACCTCAATGACGAAAATGCCATAACTCCTTCTTCTTTGATATTTGGACGTCGGATTCGCTCTCAGTTTTCGCTAGTTTGGAAACTGAATCCTTTGACCCAACTTACAACGAAAAAACCCTTACGAAAAGATTTATCCTTCAGAAACGACTAATTGCGAACTACTGGAAACGATGGACAAATGAATACCTAAAGGCTCTTCGTGAGAATCATTCTTGCAATCGAAATTCAAACCCTCGCTCCATTCAAATAGGTGACCTTGTGTTAGTTCATAACCAGAGCTGCAACGAGCGAATGTGCGAGCGCGCTCTTTTTCCATTTTTTGGGAGCGCGAGCACCGCTCGAAAGCACTGAGCGCTTGCGCTCGTATAGTGGCGCCATCTAGTAGCGAAAAATTAAAACATGTACCCAAACAACTATGCGTCGCTTGGTCGTTTCCTCGTGTTAGCGTGCAAACGTGTTAACTGTGCAAGTAATAATTGCATATCATTATTATTATTATTATAACATGACATTTATAAGTTTTGCTACACTAAGACGCAGATTCGCTTTATACTAGTTTGCGCTTCCACTCACTAGATTGCAGTATTGAAAGAGCGCGAGCGCGCTCCTTTTTAAAAAAAATTGTGAGCGCGCTCACAAAAATCATCAAAGAGCGCGAGCGTGAGCGCGCTCGCAAAAAAAAAGAGCTAGTTGCAGCTCTGTTCATAACGAAGAGAAACGTTTGTACTGGCCTATAACTCGTGTGGAGCAACTCATCCCTGGAAGCAACTCATCCCATCATACGAACTGCCAACGGCATTACTAATCGTCCAATTACAAAACTATACTCCCTCGAAATTAACCATGACACTATCAAGGAATCTACCCGAGCTCTTGCTGATACCTCCACCAGTGAATACCAAATTCCAGTTCGAAATCACCGAAAAGCGGCCGAACAAGCCTTGACGAAAATCAGAAGATGCCTAGAACAAGATTTAGCTCCCGATCAGCACGGCATACAGTCTTCATGTAGTTTTAGTGAGTCAAGTGCTGTCCTTAGTTCTGTGTCGACGCATCCTACTCTTAACCCTTTCCCTAATCACAACGCAAGGACCCCAACCAATTCTCCACAGGAATCGTCTTGGATTTTTTTAAATCTATGATTTATTTAACATTTTCAAAACTTTGAACACAGATTTTAAAATGTAAAAAAAAAATTCAAGACTATTCCCTAGATTCATATCTCCCACGCATTGTGTAAAAATTACGTGTCGTTACAATGCACACACAGTGAGAATTTTCGAATCAAAATTTGCCATGCTATAGCACCAAAAGAGGTTTGCCGTTATTTCTTTGCTTTTTTTTTGGCCAAAAAATGCGTAATTTTAAAAGCCTGATAGGGCGCCATTCGATCTTCTGCCGGTACTGTATACACTAAACAACACAAGTTTTGGACAAGAAAATATGAACAATTATCGAGTTTTCCAATACAAGACTTTTGTTGTAAACCGTTTATTGACAAAAACATGTACCGCTTTTGCAACAATTACAAATTGCACAAACACTAATTACCGAAATATACATTTCTGAAAACGACATCTCCTTATAGGCGCTCCCCAAAAACAAGAATGAAGAAGGCTACAATGCTCCAAACGTGAACGTGGTCAAAAATACAAATTTGGGAGGCCATTAATCATCGCCTGCAAGTATACATTAAAAAGCCTTCCGTTTCTTGTCTGCTAAAAAACGTTGATTCCCCTTATGAGCGGTCTTGTGTCTTCTGTTCAACAAAACATCCTTGTCCTGCCCTTGCCCTTTAGCTTTCCCAACTACATCTCTGGCGCCTCCTCTACCACCTCCACCGCCACTTCCACCGCCACTTCCACCTCGCCCACGATGCTGACTCTGCCTCCTCCTTTCCGCTTCTTCACGAACTTTAGCGGGATCCATAACGAACGCATCTGAATTAGCACTTGCTCCTTCCTCTTCTTCGTCTTCCTCGTCACTTTCCTCCTGTCCACCACTATGAGGTCGCAAGATCCTCGGAACCACAAACGATCTAGTAAACCAAACAATTACTACCTAATTGCAAAACGTAAACTACAAATTATTACTTTCCCAAATCCTGAGCGTCTGGTTCAGCCTGTCCGATAGCCTGATCATCGTACGTGTCATCATATTCGTCTTCGTACTTGAAAAACACAACATTTAGGCCTCAATTCGTCTTTTAAAGCATTTAAGAATCGATTTACCTCATTAACGTTCTCCTTCAGAGCTTCGTAAAGACTTCCAGCAGTGTCTACGTTCCCTAGTTGAGAATACAAGGGTCTTAACTCCTCCAAAGCTTGCTTATCCTCCATAACCTTCTTTAATTCCAAAAACGTCACATTCCTGGCAAAATTCGAAATTAAACGAACAGTTACAGCTACTGCAAACGTTAAAGACTGACTTGTTAGCACGAATACGTGGCTTGACTACTTCTTGTAAGTGATCGCCATTCTGCGCCTTGAAAAGACACAAAATACTACACAAATTCCATTCATAATATGAAATGAGATAAAAAAAAATCCTCACTTTAACGTCACTGACTAAAGAGCGAGGTAACTGACGGTCCAACGTACACAGATCAGGCGGCAAATTTTCTTCTAGGATGGCGTTAATCACAGTTTCGGTCTCAAAATGGTAATGACGCAAACATTTCTCCACGAAGCCTTCTCCCAAGTCAGGCAAAAGGTCCCGGACTTGACTTACGAGCGAATCCAATTTAATTCCAACCAAAGCTGGCGCCTCGCTCGATTTTTTGCTACTCGGTTGATCAGGGGATGGAGATCTATCAAAACTCACTGCCGCCAATGCAGCTAAGCCATCCATAACATATTCCAAACGCGTAGGATCCCTGAAACAGAGCACAGTAGCATATTAGAAGGCTCCTTCTCTTAGAATTGAATGCAAAAGCAAAAAGAAGGAAAGAAACTCACAATTTCACTCCAGCTTGGTGAAAGATCTCCAAATCATCATTAATAGGATGCAAAAGATGGTAATCTGCCAGGAAACGGGATTCAGGTACCACACTGGATAGTATTGTAACAAATTCTTCAGCTTGGAAAGCAGCATCAGGTGAACTAAACAGAAAAAGACCACTTAAACACCTTTCTGAAGGTTTTAGAATCGATTTTACCTCCCAGATAGGACAGGGTTGATGCAAACTGCAATCAAGACATGCCGAAAGCTTTGCACACAATAAAACCGGCCAACTTTGATCAAATAAGCTACTTCATTTGCACTCCCAACCGCTTTTTGAAAGTAAGGGAAGAGCGTTTCATAGTAATGAGCTAACCTAACCAAAAAAACTCACTATAGATGCGTCAAAGCCTAATTAATGCTGTTTTTACTTCAAATGGAACCCTTGCTCATGGACCATTTGAGCCGCCAACGGCGTAATTTCCATCATATTAACTAAGGTGAAGGTTATATCTGCCACGTAGCGGACTAAATCAATAATTTCCTTCTTGTCCATAGATTCCACGATCGCAGCCGCTGCTAAGGGCATCGCATCAATCCTATCATCTAATTCAAGTTGTTGAAGTAGCAATCGAAAGACCTACAATTACAAAGAAAGCGAAAAGTGACACGAAGTCGGTTGTAAATTTGTTTTTTAAGTACAATTACCTTGTCGAGGGATGCAATTCCTGTTTGCAAGTCTGATTCATACTGGGTCTGGTACTTAAAAACGTTATCCATCATCTTGATAAGCAAAGCTTTTTGGCTGTTAGCATACAAAGCGCAAAGATCCATCATTTTGGGGATATCCAGAATGTAATGATCGTATAAAAGCTGAGCAAATTTGGTAGGATTCAGGTAATGCTCCGCGCTTTCTTTATGCGTGGAGAGGCGAACGCATGTACAGAAAACGAGACGATAGACTCGCCGGTAGATTTCTTCGCCCGTGGGCGCAAATTCGCGCCAAAAATCAGTCAAATAAGGTCGAGGAGCGTCTTGTAGGAATGAGCCAAGCCAGTGATGGATCTGACTGTCATACACCAACTGGGACCAAAATCTGGGAAGAAAAATGTAACTAACATTAGTCTCCAACCAAGTTAATTCATTTTTCAAGTTATTTTTTTTATACAAAAGTTAGGATTTTTACTTGTGATGGGGGAGTTTTAACAACCACTGCAAGTCTTCGACAAAATACTCCATCATTTCCAACCAATCCTGGAAGGTTTCCGCAGTTGGCAGCCAAAAGAACACATACGACTTTCTTTCGCACCACGATTTGTCCTAATTAATAAAGAAGTAATTTTAGCATAGTTTTTTTTTGCTTTTATTACGAAAATTACCAATGCTGGAATCCCTTTGCCCTCCCCTTCAATTTTTCGTTCCTCAAGGGCTCGTGCAGATGCCATTTTCGACTACAAAAAGAGCCAAAAATATGATTACCAACAGGTAATACATTACAAAAAATTGGGTTAATTATAATTACGTCCAAACCTAGCGTTAAGAACACAAAAGACAATAAAGATTGTTAAAAAGAAAACTAAAACTATGCAAATCCGGGTACAATTACACAGAAAAAAGGTCTCGATTATCAGTCATGAAGTTTTTTCAACCAATTCTTACACAATTGGTAAACAAGAGACAGCTGTCTTATTCCCAAGGATTTGTACTCTACTTCGCCTTAATAAGGGAGGGTTTTGTTGAAGTTACGTGTTTGGGGTATCATTCACTCCTCCAATCTTCCGAGCCACATGTCAATTCGCACCTCTTAATCAATCTGAATCGTCATATATAAACTTCTACTTAGGTACCGAGCGCTAGTAGGATTTATAAAGTTTCTCAGCCAAGAGGAAGCGAAGCAAGTGAATTTGGCACCAATTCCAAACTTCAGGATGCGGCACTGTAGCTTGCTATTGGTAGGACTCTTATTCTACTTGGTCTCCGTGAACGCGCAATGGGAAACGAACATGGTAGCAGGCCGTACGGTCATGACCCATTTATTTGAATGGAAATGGAACGACATTGCGGACGAATGCGAGCGATTCTTGGGTCCTAAAGGCTACGGCGGCGTGCAAGTAAACTATTTCCGACTATTATTCTGCCGTTCATTAGGCTAATTCCCTGTTTTTCGTGCTTAAGATTTCCCCACCCACTGAATGCGTCGTTGCCTGGCAGCCGAGTTATAATACCAACATTAAACGGCCGTGGTGGGAACGTTACCAACCCGTTTCTTACAAGCTCATCACCCGATCTGGTAACGAGGACGATTTCAAGTCCATGGTAGATCGCTGCAACAAAGTTAACGTCAGGTAAAAACGTTCGTTATCAAGACTATTTAACTCGTACTATCACCTGTGCCTACCACTGGCCTAATTTAAGTATTGCGTTTGTTGGAGGTGGTTAGGATTTACGTGGATGGCGTTTTTAACCACATGTCGGGTTGGTGGCCAACTGGTACTAAAGGTACTGGCGGTTCTTCCTTCGACGCTGGTGCAGAAAGCTTCCCTCAAGTTCCCTATTCGGGCTACGACTTCAATGACGGCAAATGCAAGACGTCCTCAGGCAGTATTGAGAACTACCAAGATGCCAATCAAGTTCGCGACTGCAAACTCAGTGGTTTAATCGACTTGAACCAAGGCACTGACTACGTCCGAAGCAAGATAAAGGAAGTTATGAATCGTATGATTAGCTACGGTGTAGCTGGATTCCGGTAAGTAATTTTAAAATGTATTTTTAGAAGGTATTTAGGACGAAGTCTGGAATTTTTTAACGTTTTCCGATAATTTAGTTTGGATGCTTGCAAACATATGTGGCCTGGCGATCTTAAGGCTATTGTGGACGGTCTGGATAACTTGAATACTGCCTATTATGATGCCGGAACTCGCCCTTTCATTGTGCAAGAAGTCATCGACTTGGGAGGCGAGCCTATTACCTCTTCGCAATACACTTATATTGGCCGCGTCACGGAATTCAAGTTTGGAAGATACCTGGGAGAAGCGTTTAACGGCAAAAATCAATTGAAGTACCTGAAAAACTTCGGAGAAGGATGGGGAATGATCGCTGGAGGTAGTGCCTTGTCTTTTATTGACAATCACGATAATCAACGTTCTGGTGGACCGGACATCCTGACTTTCCGTTCTCCGAAACTTTACAAGGTTCATAATTCATTACTTGTCTTTTTACATAAATAATGAACTGGTTTAATCAACAGAGCGCAGTGGCATTCATGTTATCTTGGCCTTATGGAACTCCTCGCGTCATGTCGAGCTACTACTGGGATCAGAATTTCGTTAACGGAGCGGTAAGTAAATAAAAATATGGGGAAATGAGATGGCGGGCCGGCAAGACGGCCGCGCAACTTGATCAATTCAAAAGAGCCAAGAGCCAATGAGCGGACAGAATATAGGTCATTGCAAGTTCAAATCGGCCAACGGATAGGGTCTACTTCCTGTATAGCCCTGTCCAAGTTAAAACGACAGGGCAAATTATCGAGTTTTTCACTCTTCCTAACAATAAAGACTTCTTTGTTTTTATTTTTGAAAAATTCATTTCTGTAGGATCAAAACGACTGGACTGGACCTCCCCATGACGGCAACTGGAACATTCTATCTCCTTCCATTAATGCTGATGATACCTGCGGAAATGGTTGGATGTGTGAACATCGTTGGCGCCAGATTTACAACATGGTCGGTTTCTCCAACACCGTAGCAGGTATTTATTCACTAGCTTTTCTAAACGCTAACTGTATTCTTTCCAGGAACCGCCATGAACGACTGGTGGGATAATGGCAACAACCAAATTTCGTTCTGTCGTGGCGGCAAAGGATTCATCGCCATCAACAACGATAACTACGCCTTGAAACAAACCCTGCAAACTTGCTTGCCTGCTGGTAATTACTGCGACATCATTAGCGGCAATGTGTCGGGTGGCATTTGCACCGGAAAAACTATTACTGTGGGCTCAGACGGAAAAGCTTACATCGAAATTGATAATGCTTCTGATGATGGAGTTCTAGCCATTCACGCGAATTCCAAGGTTTAACTTTGTTTCATGTAAACTGCCAAGTTAAATACACCCCAAGTTCAATCGAACCTTCCTACTGAACAATTCAGTAGTTACTTGTACACTGTACTTTTACTGTATAACCAAATCGTTTCTAAGTTAACCTATTTAATATTTTCCAGACGCGCAGTTGCGGGCCATTAGGGCCATTAGGACAGTACGGTTTATTGGGGTCTTTTTTTTAAACGTACTGTACAATTGGCCATTACCTAGAATCGGCTATTATGTACAAATTTTCCGTCCCCTTGCGTGTACGTTATAGCGAGATTTTACTGCATAGGTTTACACCTTGGTTTACACAGCAGGATAACAAAGATATCTTCCAAAGTAACGGTTCTAGACCGACTTGCTCAGTCCCAAAAGTAGACTCAGGTAAAGGGACCGAGTATCAACGAGTACATTCTCAAACCTCTCAGGACAGTTCAAAAAAGGTAACGACGGTTTACAAAGCGCAATGCAGTCAGATCTTACGGCATTCCGTAACTCCCGACCTAGCCGAGAGAAAGGCGCCAGTCCTCCGATTTGTGAATGTTTTGTTCTCTTCTCGAACTCTTTTTTTTAAGTAAACCTATGTACTGTAATAGAAGTGTCGCGAAGCAACCTATCCACGACATGAAAACTTCCCCATTCTTTGATTCCCGGAAGCACGAAAAATCTACAATAGCATCCCACTACCAACTGATTCAAGCTTAGCGTAGTCATAAAGGATTACCGAACAAAAATATCAGTATTTCTCTGAAGAACGTTCTAGAAACCACACCCTGTTGCACCGGAAGTAAACACTCTTACGTAAGTTACGATAAAAGAAACAGCTGGGTAAGTTCCACAACCATTTTTCTAGGTGATAGATACAAAAATACGAAATAGAAGGCTTGTTTAGGGATTGCTCGTGTCGTTCTACTGCTGTCCAAACCTTCAAACCACATGTTAACTCCCACCAACCCTATCACGTAAAGGGCATCTACAAGCCAAACATATATAAGCTACCTATACCCCCAAGCGCCCCAGTCTACTTATATGAATTGTCCACGAATAAAACACCAAAGTAGTGAACTTGCAAACAAAACCGAAACTTTAAAATGCAGCGCTATAGCTTGCTATTGGTAGGGCTTTTAGGCTGCTTGGTCTCTGTGAACGCACAATGGGAGTCAAACATGGCAGCAGGTCGTACGGTCATAACCCATTTGTTTGAGTGGAAATGGAACGACATTGCTGATGAATGCGAACGATTCTTGGGCCCTAAAGGCTACGGCGGTGTGCAAGTAAACGATTTCTGACTATTACTGCCTTTCATAAGGCTAATTTTCTCGTTTCCCTACTCTAGGTTTCCCCACCCAATGAAAACGTCGTTGCCTGGCAGCCTAGTTTTAATAGCAACGTCAAACGGCCGTGGTGGGAACGATACCAACCCGTTTCTTACAAGCTTATCACCCGATCCGGTAACGAGGACGAATTCAAGTCCATGGTAGATCGCTGCAACAAAGTTAACGTCAGGTAAAACCTTCGTTATCAAGACTACTTAACTCGGTGCTATCATCTACGCCTACAATTGGACTAAATTAAGTAATGAGTTTGTTTTTGGCGGTTAGGATTTACGTGGACGGCGTTTTAAATCACATGACGGGTGGGTGGCCGTCTGCTACCAAAGGTACTGGCGGTACTTCCTTCGACTCGGGCAACTACAACTACCCTGGAGTTCCCTATTCGGGCTACGATTTCAATAACGGCAAATGCAAGACTTCCTCTGGCAGTATTGAGAACTACGGAGACGCTAATCAGGTTCGTGACTGCAAACTTAGCGGCTTAAACGACTTGAACCAAGGTAGTGACTACGTCAGAGGCAAAATTAAGGAATTTCTCAACCGTTTGGTTGGCTACGGAGTCGCTGGATTCCGGTAAGTTATTATCTTAACACCGAATTTCAAACATTCAAAGAATTTTTTTTTAACTAAGTATGTAAAATTTCTAACGTTTTTTATATAATTTAGTTTGGACGCTTGCAAGCACATGTGGCCCGGTGATATTAAAGCCATTTTAGACGGCGTTAATAATCTGAATACGGCCTACTTCTCTTCTGGAGCTCGTCCCTTCATTTTCCAAGAAGTTATCGACTTGGGTGGCGAGCCAGTCACGGCTTCTCAATACACTTATATCGGCCGCGTCACTGAATTCAAATATGGCAAATACATGGGAGAAGCTTTCCGTGGCATGAATCAACTGAAGTACCTGAAAAACTTTGGCGAAGGATGGGGCATGATGGCTGGTGGAAGCGCTTTGGCATTTATTGACAACCACGACAATCAACGTGGTCACGGTGCTGGTGGTGCCAACATCTTAACTTTCCGCGTTTCTAAGCTTTATAAGGTTAGATAAACCATTTCTCTGTTTTTGTACACGCTAATAATTAAATTAATCTACAGAGCGCTGTGGCATTCATGTTGGCGTGGCCTTATGGAGTACCTCGCGTGATGTCAAGCTACTACTGGGATCAAAATTGGGTCAACGGAGCGGTACGTATGGAAAATAACGGTTAAGCGTCCCGGCGTCTAAGCTCAGCAAACCAAGAACACTGTCGTGTCTTCCATTCTTGTCAACAATGAAAATTGCCTTGTTTAATTTAATTCTCCACAAAAAATTGATTCTTGTAGGATCAAAACGACTGGATTGGACCTCCCCATGACGGCAACTGGAACACGTTATCTCCCATCATCAATTCTGATGATACCTGCGGAAACGGCTGGATTTGCGAGCATCGTTGGCGCCAAATCTACAACATGGTTGGTTTCTCCAACACTGTTGCAGGTATTCCTAACTAGCCTATGCCTAAAACGCCAAGGGGTTCGCAACTCGTGTTTAACTTCGTACACCCTGATCACTCTGTTAAAAAATTTTAAACTTTTTAACGCGTGTAACTTGTTTTTTAGCTTGTTAACTGAACAGTTTAACGAAGTTTAGCATTTTAACCCTAAGCTTAACAGTTTCAACACTAAGTTTAACAGTTTTAACCGTAAAGTTTAACAGTTTAACCCTGAGATTTCTTTTGGTTAAAAAAAAAAAGTTTAACCCTCGTACACCTACCAACGGAGTTACGAACCCCTTGTAAAACGCCTTTAAACCGTGTTCTTCTCAGGAACTGCCATGAACGACTGGTGGGATAATGGCAACAATCAAATTTCGTTCTGTCGTGGCGGCAAAGGATTCATCGCTATCAACAACGACAACTACGCCTTGAAACAAACCCTACAAACCTGCCTCCCTTCTGGCACTTATTGTGACATCATTAGCGGCAGTTTGATTAACGGCAGGTGTACAGGCAAGTCTGTAAACGTGGGTTCAGATGGCAAAGCTTACATCGAAATTGACAATTCTGGTGATGACGGAGTTTTCGCCATTCATGCAAACTCCAAAGTGTAACTTATAATTATCTGGTCCAAGACGGAAACTCAATACATTAGAAAACACAAATAAGCATTTGCAACCTACACGTTGGAATGACCTAATTTATTTTGTGCCACCTTCCTGAGGCCCCCAACCAACTTCAAACACTCACTTCTATCATGTTTTCTAAACTGAAGGCACCAAACTTCTCACTTCTTGCGGAAACAAGAAATGGGATTAAAGTAACACCGATGGTACCGTAAAGGAGCATTCCGCTTATCGATCCAATCCATTTCAGTGCCATACTTCGGGTTGAAAAGAGCAATATACTTTTCTAACAATTCCTCTGGTAACTCCTACAGAAGAATTTCTCCGGTTTATTATAAAACTAGCTAAAATTTAAAGAAAACTACCGTACGTTTAATTCACGAGAATCCTCACTGGAATAGTAAGGATGAGAAAGGCACGAATGGATACACCAAATAGCTAGAATCACCAACGTCAGGGTTTGCCAATGAACTGCCATGAGCCTTTTCTTTTCTGTTATACTTGAGATCAGTTTGTAGACAACTTGATCAGTCGTCCAACAATCGAAGACAAAGCTTTTGGTAGGAAATATGGAGCAAATTTATAGTAACCGCTAATGTGTAACCCTCATAATCCTCTCTGCGCCCTGCCGTTTTGTTTTCACAAACAAAGAACATCAGAGCAAAAGGGGGAATGATACGGGTCAATCAATCGCCATGAAGCAGGATGACATGACAATAAGGGTCATCCATATATATATCAAGCGAGCTAGAGAGGCCTTTTAGACTAAATTTGTCAATTAGAAATAAACTTGAAACCATTCATTCCTAACCTGCTGAAACTGATGTAATCTTAAACTACGTCCCTCTTCTTAGTTTATCGTTGGAAAAATTTTAGTATTTAGACTGAAGTTTTATACTTCTCGGTTTTCCTAGAGAAGTTGATGTAGACTAAAGAGGTATCTGACTTACCTTGAACTATACTGGGCAAAAGTAATCTGTTTGCTGGTAGAAGTATTAGTAAAGGCACACAACAATGGAAAAAGCAAAAACAACTCACTCAGCACAACATGCTGGGAAACAGGTTTGGTAAATACTGCATCAACGCCACCTACAGCCTTTTAGGCAGGAAATTCAAAAAGGGGAAAGGATTTTTGATGTTCGGTTACGTTTAAAACGTTTTAAAAAGCGTAATAATAGAAGAGACCTGCAAAGTTAGTTTCTCTATAAGACAAATTGAATAGGGTGAATGTGCGAATTCAAAAATACGATAAGCGTTTTCAGTTGGCTTAAATATTAGTTTTATGAATATACAGCCTAGATGTACAAACTGGAACGTCCTTGCCACAACGATGAAGAGCTTTGCAGATGAAATAAAGAATCAATAAGGGAAGTATTCAAGAAAAAATCCTTAACTGGCCGAAAGGACCAAATATTTGTTTCACCAAACTGAATAGCGAGAATGAAAGAAGTACTGTCACTCTAACGCAATAGATCGTAAAACGTGCCGGACTGTAAACGCAAAAGCAGCAAAGCCAACTATCACGATAACATTGATGAGCATTCCGTGGAAAGCAGATTGTTCCGGCTGATGTCTGCTTAAAGCTGTACTCGTGATCATGCTAAGAACACTTGGCTTGCTCTTCTGTAGCTCTCGCTGGGTCAATTCCATTTTCATTTTCTAAAAGTACCAAAAAGATAATACATGTATGTCAGAAGAACCAAAATACTTTTCTTTCATCTTTTTAAATAATGCCTCATGTTTTACCTCCGTTATTTCTGGGAAGAGGTCGCAAAACTGCTTATTTTTCAGATTAAACTCCAAACTTCGATCTGCAAAAAGCCGTTTCTCATAGTCAGACGTTTCTATACTGCCTAAGGTGGGGCTCTTCTCCAGCTACCGTAAAAACAAGCATTACAAGACCCTCCTTTTATTTAGATAAGCTTTTAATAATAATTGTAAGTGATTACTACCATAAAACTCAGCAATCCCGTGAGAATAGTTGACGCACTCCAAGCCGGATTCCATGTATCAGGGTGGTAATCGCTAATAGATAAGCAAAGTCTGGTATTTGTCTTAAAACGCCCATTCGGAGTAAACATATAGATGCTAGGAGGCTTAAAAGGAAATTCTGCAGGGAATACCAGTTTGCCGTGATAATATCCTCGCTCATATGGACTATTTTCAGGCCCTTGTACTACATAATGCCTAATAACAAAAATAAAAGACAGTCTAATCATAAATTACGATTAAAAGATGGTACCATTCCAGAATGTTGGAGGGCAAAGGTTCTGCAGTAACGTAAGGAACAGGATCTTTTTTAATGCGAATGTAATCTTGTCTAAGCCTGCTAGTCGCAGTATTACCTCGCCTACTCATCCTGATGAACTAAAGGAAACCTAAACTATTCCAACGGCAATGCAACCCCAAACCAAAACATTCTTCCCACGTAGCATATGACCAGAGGCCAAAAGAAAAATGGTGAGTCAATAACGAAAACATTCAACAAACGCCATCTGCATATCAAGTTTCTAACGTAACTATTACAGAAAAGCCAATCCTTTAAAGGGGGGAGTAAGGTACGAAAAAATAAAAAAAAATATGTTATAGAGGAGACCAAATGAAGTGTTCTGGCTGAAGAACACCTATGTCAAGTATGCATATTAACCGAGTAATTAATTATTTAGCGGTTTAAGTTTCGCCCCTTTCCTTCAAAATTCAAATTTTCCTATCCTTATAACATGGGAGGACAGTTGGCCGGAGGCCTAGCGCCTTTATCTATTAGCGCATTCAAAATCGGACCTTCGATTTATAGGGACGGCACCATTATATTTATTTTGAATGTTTAACCTAGTCTGTAGGTGATTTGGATAATTTAAAAGCTCTATCACAAAAAACAAACTTTTTCTTCGCGCCATCGTGCGATCGCCGTAGCTTGCCGTCCTGCCGGGCCGAGACCCGCGCGTGAGAGCCTTTGGGCAAGTTTCGGGTCGGCTTCGCAGTCGAGAGCCAATGGAACCGCAATGGGACCGCGCGAGGCGGCTCTGACTTTGCGGGTAACGCTTGCTTCATGGCGTACAGCGGAGCCCGCACGTCGCGGCGCGAAGAAAAAGTCTTTTTTTTTGTGATCGAGATTATAAATTATCCGAAGCACCTAGGTTCCCACTATGCGGGTTGGCTTTACAGTAGCCTGTCGGCGTGTCGAAAAACGCGACAGACGACAGACACCCACGAAAAAACCCTATTCTGTGATTGGCGCAACGGCTTCTGTAGTTTTTGTGCCGACGTCAAAAGTAGAGCAGCGCTCAACTCCGTCTGTCGTCAGTCTGTCTGACTGTTTCTGACGGGTTTTCTGCTTTTTTCCGTGAGTGTCTGTCGCGTGTTTCGACACGCCGACAGGCCAGTGTAAAGCCAACCTAACGCTTCCTACATGGCGTTGAGCGGAGCCCGCAAGTCACTTAGTCCCCCTTGAAAAGGGGTAGTAAGGTTTCAAAATGAAAAAATATATGTTATAGAAGAGACCAAACTACATGTTCTGGCTGAAGAACCCCTATGTCAACTGTGCATATTAACCGAGTAATTAATTATTTAGCGGTTTTAGCCCCGCCCCTTTCCCCCAGTTTCAAATTTTCCAATCCTTATAGCACGGGAAGACAGTTGGCCGGAGGCCTAGCGCCTTTACCTATGAGCGCATTCAAAATAAATCCCGGTTCTCATAGGGACATCATCGTCGTCTTTAATTTGAATGCTTAAAAAAGTCTGTAGGTGCTTTGGTTAATTTACACGCTCAATCTAAAAAATATGACTTTTTCTTCGCGCCGCGACTTGCGGGCACCGCTGAACGCCATGTAGGAAGCGTTACCCGCTTAGTCGGAACCGCCGCGTTCGGTCCCATTACCAGGGGATGGGCCCACGACTTCGAAGCCGACCCGAAACTTGCCCAAAGGGTCTCATGCGCGGGTCTCGGCCCGTCAGGACGGCGATCGCGCGAAGAAAATGTCGTTTTTTGTGATTAAGTTTGTGAAGTAACCAAACGGTGAAAAAAACTTGTTAAGCATTCAAAAGCAAGGTCATGGTACCGCCCCCATGAGACCAGGGATCGATTTTCAATGCGCTCATAGGTAAAGGCGCTAGCTCTCCGGCCAACTATCCCCCCGTGTTATAAGGATAGGAAAATTTGAAAGTGGGGGGAAAGGGGCGGGGCTAAAACCACTAAATAATGGTCTCTTCTATAACATATATTTTTTCATATTAACCTTACTCCCCTTTAAAGGGGGTCAGAATTCTGAGCATGAAATCTGTCAAAAACTTGTATTTATAAATCAATTACTCTTGGAATCCATAATAAACCCTCCAACCCGGTATGTACAAGCGATGTCTAAGTCACAAGGATTATGCACAAGGCTCTTTCTTAATAGAGAGAGTAAACAGAAGAAAAATACTAAAACAAAAGTTTTTATCATACACTCACTTCCATAAAAACTCCACATCCCCCGCCCCCTTTGAAGAAAAAAAGTATCCCGATTAAGCAGGACAACCAAACCTATCTCAAACGGACTTTCCCCTCATTCAACAATTACAACAATCACACAAACTGTTACCTTCGTACTTAGGAAAGTATGGATTCTTTGTTTTCAGTTGCTTGGAATGTAACGGATAAAGATCGCTTTGCATCGCCGGATATGACAAGACGCCTTTTGCCTTTCTCTTGTAAGGTCATTATTACTCCATAATTTCACTGTTTTTGTTCTTTAGACCACATTTGCCGTCTCTTCGGCGTTCGCCTGCCATTTAAACTTCCCTTGCATAATCCACTGTTGACCTCTCGACCCATCACAACGTCTTAACACGGGCAAAGTAACGTCGCGAGTTTCCGCTCGCGATAAACATCTCCCGGAATTGACGTGACGAATTGCCCCAGTCTACGAAACAAAAAGATTATAAAATAAAGTAAAAACAATTTACAAAAATAGCTTGCAAGAATACGTGGATTACCTCTTTGTTGTAAACCCAGGCTTGATTTCCACCCATACCGTGGCACCGGATGAGTTTTACTACGCTATCTGCACCGGATGCATCCAAGCAATTATCATCTGACATTATTTGCTGTCGTTTAGTATATGCAAACACCTTAAAAATGACGATTAAATTTGCATTAAAAAAACATTTCCAGTCTAAATGCAAGATTAAGATGTTACTTGGTTGCCTCCCAAGCCATGGCAGTAAGACACGCCCACATTCTCGCCGCCTTTCCGGCCCATTGTATCCAAACATTTCTGATCTTCCATATTCCGGATCTAAAGAAGCGAAAGCGAGAAATATGAAATAAGCGTATGGCTTCTCCATACAAAATTGTTTTCAAACCCAAGCAAACTTACTTCGCCTAGGTAGTAGTAATCTAACGGCATTTGAGACTCCGGGTAAACGTTTTCCAAGAACCACCGAAAGCTTTTGCATTGGAGTTTCTCTCTCAAGTTTCTTCGAGCTGAAACGTCGCCTACGTCCACAGTTCTGGCGCCTGTTAAAAGTTGTCAGGAAACTTAATTTAGTCTTTGCTCAAGGCACAGAAACGTGAAGAGTTAACTTTTTCAGATAGTTTTAGTAACTCATCAAGCAAGCTAGTTCGTGCGAAAGGCAAAAGAAAGTAAACCGAAAGCAGAATTAAGCCACGCCTCACGGAGGCCACGTTTTTACCAGGGTTAATACTGTAGTAAAAATCCTTCCATTCATCCAACCAAACTTCCGCTAAACGAGCATTGTTATGGTTCACAATCCGGGAAGTTCCTCCCGGGAAAGAGTATGGCGTGGTTTTTCTAAACACATGACCCACATGGGAACATGTGATAATCTCCAGTTCGCCTCCACACATCCACACCTTTCCAACATAAACAAACAAACAATCCCAAGAAAATCCCGAGTTAGAGGTTAGTAAGATTAACAAGTTCAAAAGCCCAACCAATTCATCAACCAAATCAACTTCTAACCTACTAAAAGCCAGGTTAATTTTATTCCTAATTTACCCCAACCTGCGGGTTTAGTCAAGTTTAATTATAGCACCCCAAACTACGAAAGTGGGAGAAAAAGTTCGGGTTTCGGGGGGGTTTTAAACGAATAATTAACCTGGGTTCATTTCGTAGAAAAAGAAGCGCCAGTCATCCATCCACACTTCAGCTACGCGTGCTGCATTCCGGTTCACCACTTTAGCCACGCCCCCGGGGAAACTGTACGGGGATTTATCACGGAACACGTGGCCCACGTGGGAACAAGGAATGATTTCCAGAATACCTCCGCATTGCCAAATCTAATCCATTTTATGTTCCAAAAGATGACTACTCCAACTTTATTAAATACTAAAGCTTAACTAGAACCAAAATAAACCTAGTAATAGTAACGCAAGTTTAAAAATACACAAATAAATTTAACAAGCATAAATAAACCTTACTTTTATTGTCAGTTTCTGCCACTAGATTGCTTAAAACTTGTTATTTATCTTACTTTCAAACTAAAATTGCTTTAATTAAAGTATTCGCCAATCCTAAGTTTGTACATAAGCAAGAACTTACCCTGAAGGACATCTCTAAGTTTTCGCCTCCCCAAATGTCCATTCCTTCATCATAAGAACCCACTTCTTCAAAGTAATCTTTATCAATAGAGAACAAGCCTCCAGCCATGGTAGGAGTCCGTAAGGGGGACGTACGGTCGCCATGACGACGATCCATTTCGCGCTGCGGCACTCGATACCTTCACAAGAAAAAGAAACAAAAGACAAGGCATGTTACAAAAATCCAGTCTACAGCTGTGTGGATCCATTTTTCAAGCTCAAAGCCGCTTTACGTACCACCGGAAGTTCAGTTTCCAGTTAAAACCCCCCCAGGTCATATCTGAAGCCGTAACGTATTCGAAACTAGATAAAGAAGGTGAAAAACATGATTAAGTCTACATTCGAGCCGTTCCTTATGTTTTATAGGGATAAATACTTACGTTTCGTCGCTGATAACGTCAATGATGGGACACACCACCGTTTTTCTGCTCGGAATCAACAAGCATTTTGGTTAATAACCATTGAGGTGTAGTCTGGGAACTGAATTCCTTACCTATTCTCCGAAATTCGAGCCAACAAGGGCTCCAACCAGCCCTCGGTGCACTCACAATGTGCGTCTAGGAATGTAATCACTTGGCCCTTGACGTGTTTGGCCCCTAGCAGTCGCGCGCGGATCAAACCGGACCGTTTCACTGTTCGAAAAACGTGCACCGGAACGGGCAAGGTTGCTACGTAGTCTTCCAATTCCTTGCCGAGGTTTTCCCGCTCGCTCGCGTCATCTACGAGTATGATTTCCTCCACCAGTTCCCGAGGGGAGCGAATGATAATCGACCAGACTGTCCGCAACAACGTGGTCCAAGCCTCATTATGGAAAACAATGACTATACTCGTGGTGGGTAAGTAGGCCGGATAGGTTTTGCTCCGACAACTACATACATACAAATAGTAAATAAAAAAAATCTAACCCTGAAATGATTCTAGCTTGAAAGTCAAGCTTTTTTTTTAAATTACCCTTCTAGGCGTACGTCAGGCAAAGAACGATTTAAGGACATCAAATCCGAAGCCATAATATTGAATTGGTTGAGCTTGAACTTCTCTCGCATCAGACTTTCTTGATCGGGAGGTATAGAAACGCCTTTTCCCAGTTCGCCAGGCAAACCAGGCTTCTCTGGAACGACTGGAGCCTTATGCCATTTCTTCTCCACACTCTTGGGGAACTTTAATGGAAACCCACGTTCATCCGTCTCGATCTGATGAAGAGGAGGGCAAAAAATGTCATTAAAACGTTCGGAAGATCAGGTAGCACTTAAATTGTGAATCTTACGTGGTCAAGATTCTTGGGATGTTGCTGGCTTTCGTGTAGAATCTCCCGTTGGCCTGTTCCTCCTTGTACTAGAGCTTCCGCAACCCCTCCTGTCCATCGTTTATCCACGTGACTATCTTGTTCGTGCGGAGAATTCGAGTCGGAATTTGCCGAATCGGAATAGTAAACCAAAACGCCCACATCAAGTAAAAACCACGCTAAAGACGTCAAGAGGATTATCTTGCAGGTCTGCATCCGGATCTTTCCGCGGAACATGATGATGGCGAGTCTATTTAACTAAAAACAAAAAAAATACCAAATCTATTAATGCAAGAAACACTAGTAAATCACTCGAGTCATTAAAGAAAAATAATCGATGAAGTAATTCTATTAATTTAATACAAACTAATTAGACAATCAACAATAAAAAATACTTGCTAATGTAGAAAAACAGAACCATCAGTATGGTTTAAAATGAGAACTATAATGGAAAGACAGGATATTAGGCCCACCAGACCGACTATTAAACTTTACGCGCTGGTAATTCTTGATTTTTCTTTCTTTCTTTTTTGAAATAGGCAAACCCACCCTGACGGATTTCCTGTACAGTAAATTGCTGACTTCTATATCTATGATCGCGTCGGGAAAGCTCGTTACCCCAAACCCATACGGTTTATGCAATTTTGCTGCATTTCATGGTCGAAGCCGTGATGGGACAAATCAAGGGAGTGAAAACTGGGAGGTCAGGTGATAAGCAGCACGAGTGCGAAAATATTTGGGCAGGGGCGTTTGAAGTAGGTTAGAGAGTCAGAGAGGGATAAACTAGATCAAAAGCGTGAGGTTGGTGGCTTTCGAAACACCGGCCTTTTGCAGTCAGTCTCCTCTTCCTGTTCAACTGCCAACATGTGCAAAGTGCTCATAAATCAGCACAGAAAAAGCCGACCCACAAATAGGCGAAAAAGATGCGCGAACGTTCCCTTTTTTCTCCTCTCTCCTTTCTCTTTGATATGGAACCTGTGATCAAGCTTGTACTTCCCCTTCACTTCTGACTTCTTGCACGGCTCGACTCTCCTCAACTTGTGCCGAATTAGAAAAAGAGGAACGGGTTCCATTTGCTATTACGATTGCTCTTGCAACATTCTATAACATACCAGCATGACGAGATGCAAATGGCTGTCATGCATGAAAGGGTAATTACAATGCAAATCATCCTCCCGAATGAGGTTGAAAGCCATCCGTATAACGCGAAACAAACACAATTTAAAGCTTACTTCCCAAGCTCTTCACTGTTAACAACCCGTAAAGCAAGAAAAGCTGCACAAGAAACCAAATCTTTACGCCTTTAGAGTGAAAAAAAGACACATGCACTCATTTTGATTTTCTCACCTGTAAACAAGTCCAATATCAATGTCAATAAAATGGGGAAACTGTTTTAGGAGCGTTTCATTAATAAATCTTGGAACTTTATATAACCTTGTAATGCTATACCGAGTTTTATACGCAAAGATAAAAGTTTAATAATAAGGATTAGCAAGCGCAAGGGATGAATGTGAATGTTCAGTTATGAAGATTAGGGTTTAGTGAAAAGTGGCTTGTTATGTGCTTTTGTACTACTGTATATGACGTGAGATTAATTAAGATAAGTAAAACTTACGTGCGATCCTGATTACAAAAGGGAGGATATCCGTGTCACGATTAAATAGAGGACGGTGACCTGTCCAGCTGTTCTCGCGTATCACAGTACTACTCACACCTTTACCTGCGGCCGGCCATGACGCGACTGTTCGATCAGCGGCGCCAGATCGTTGATTTACCCCATTTCAATTGATTGTATAGATTTCCCAGCAAATAAAAATTTTATTATAATATTTTGTAACATTCTTAATTAGTTGCTGAGAGACTTCATGACAAATTAAAGAAATTTCGATTATAATAACAAGTGACTGACAACGTTAAATGTAGTGTTTTTATTTACGAAGTTTGGACTCCAACTGCGTAAAAACCTGTGGAAATGTTGGAGTTTTTCTACCAATTTCCGTGGTTTAGAGCCAATAAACTGGCAGTGATTGAACCCATAGCTGAGCAGGTGAAACCAGCGTGGATTGTGATTGATATTGAGCGTCTAGTCTTATGGAAAACGCCATGGCGAAGTTTTCTTTCATTGTTGGTATCGTACCTAATCTTAGGGTAATTTTGTCTTCCTACTTCCTTCTTCTAATCTTTGTATTCAGTAGTAAAAACGCTTGTACCCATAACACATTATTGATATTGTGTTGAGTAATATATACACACTTGATTTTAAAAAAATCCTAAGGCTTATCTAAATGTTTGTGTTTGACCCACTTTTTTTGCTCGTCCTTGACTTTCACCATTAATTGCGTCTTTGTTCCATACAGATGCGTATACTGGGCTGCCAGACAGCCAGTTTACTCCTTTTCCTTGTTTGTCTTGGTAGTTTGTTCCCGTGATTTATGGAAAAATTATATTTGGCCTGAAATTAGCGTTCCTCAACCTTCCTCCGACGCTCTGAATCCACTCTACTACAGGTAAACAATGAAAACCTTAACACTGAAAACGGCGTAACGTGTCTTTTGTCCTTTGAAGAGTGGAATTGGGTTCACAGATCCAAAACGAGTGCCAGCGACTAAAAATGGCGGCTTACCAAAGATATCAAGGGTTATTACAATTAAGGAACACAAATCAATTATTGGTACAATTTACAAAATTATATTCAGAAATGTAAACTGTTCGAACTTGGGAGTAACTACTAAAACTGTGTAGTTTTGTGGCATCATGTCCCTCGGTTGGCTAAGTTTAGCCATTATCGGTAGTCTTGTTCCTGGATGGTTCCTAGCCCTTTTACTTCCTATGGCCCTCTTTTTACTCCCGCGATGGTTCCTTCAAGGTGTGCCACCTTATGTGAGTCCTGTTATAGCATTTCTGGACGCATTGTTTTCCGCGATTGAAAAACAGCTTGGAATTATCTCAACTGGTAATAAGTGAGAGTTGTGTTCACCTTTTAAAGAGTTGTCTTAGATTCGGAAGATGTTTTGGAAGATTTTTTACCCAATTTAGAAGCTGCAGATTTACTTTGTTTGGAAAAAGCGGTAAATTTAACAGAATCCACTTCTGGTAAGCTTCCGACTTAGTTAAAGAAAAAGAAGAGAGAAAACTGTATTTGAAGGAATGCTAATTGAGTTTGCGTGCTTTTAAAGGTACTCCTGGAGACGAGATTGGTCTTCCCTCCTCATTGCCTTTAATGGACTTGGATGAAAGTGATCAGGAAGTAAAGGAATTGGAAGAACACATCAGATTAAGGAGCTTGAAGCAACTATCTCAAGAGGAAGATACGTTTAGCGATGATTTGGAAGAGGAGTTCTCCCACGGGCTTTCATTTACTACTCCTCCAGCTGATCCTCGGCTCACTCAGCGTAATGAGCCGCCTGGATTGATGATTATTATGAACGAAGCTATTAGCAAAGCTGCAACGCAATCTTCCCTGTATAATGTTGTCGCGGTAGGGCAGACTTTGCTGAGTAATTACTTGCAATCAGCTCAAGAGGGTCTAAGGTCCCAAGAAACTGAAGAGGGTTTCGAAATCATATCTGAAGATGACTTAATTGACTAAGAAAAGATTTTGAAACAAAAAAAAACTATCAGTATCTCTCCCTTTTCCTCAACCGTGTTACTTTCTGCTTTTTAAGAAATAGCTTCTTGTGAAGCTTAACCGAATGTGGTGTTGAAAGTGCCTAGTTACAGGTTTGGACAGCTATATATAACCGAGAAATGCCCTTCTTCCCCTATGTAAATGAGCAATGTAAATAAATACATACATAAATAGAAGTGAATGAGGCAGTTTTGTGAGTGTCCTTTTCCATCCTTTTGTATTTCAGCATTAGGATTTCCAAGGCGAGCATAGTAACTCCTATTTACTGTTCTTTCAATTCTCGGAGACGACGAACTGCTGACCGGACGGTGGCAGCGGCTGTTGTGCTGTAAACCCAGGCACCGCCAGCTACAGTACGACGGCAACGTTTGCAGGCCCAAATACCAACACAGGAACGCTTCATCGCATCCTAAATGGACCAAAACACAGTTAGTACGCTTAGGAAATGCACGAACAAAAAGACTACCTTTCCGCAAAAACTGCAGGTATATTTGGAGTGCTGGGTGATTTCAATCTTCTTCACCATCTTCCTGAGGGATGCACCATAACGGGTACCATATTTACCAGTGATCCCGACCTTCTTGGTTCGCTTGGCCTACATAGATAAAAATAAGTTTAATTGAGTTAACATCCACTAGCTAATGCAATGCTTCAAAGCACAAGAATCTTGGATAAGCTTCAGGAAACAATGTTGTGGCGGAAAACAAATGCAGTATTGGAACAGCGATTTCTACACCAATTACTCTATCCCACTCGTTTAAATTTCACAAGATTGTTCAAACCAGTCAACAATATATAAACCAAGGTGACATTTGCACAGATGGTTAAAATAATGATAGATAAAATAAGATTTACCATTGTGAATTACGGGTTGCTTAGCCCTCTATAGTTCACACAAGAAAGAAGAAAACAAACGAGGAAACGCGAACCTATGAACGTGTCGGGGTAAGGCATGGGTAAAGCCAAAGTCCCATTTAAAACTCAGCCCATACAAACTCGTCCCATGCAAGGTTGCCATATGGGTTTTTTCCAAACCAAAAATGGGGGAAATGGGTTGTTTTGAAAGTCTTTGGTTTACGAAAATTTGATTTGTTTTTTTGGTTTGTTTATGGTTTGTTGTGAGAAATCATCGCAAATTCCTTCTAGGCTACAGAGTAATCTCTCTAAATTTGTCTACGTTTCGATAAATTAGCTTTTGACTATTTTTTAAAAAAATTGCATCCGTGTATTGTATTTCGCGCTTTGAAAGGTTTCCGGAAGGTGATTGGATATGGTGTATGATCCTTATACGCGTCCTTTTCCTTGTGTTTAGTTCACGTGTTTACAGTTTCAGTATTCTGGATCTTTCTAAAAAGATTAGATCAGATCAATCGGCCATTTTTTATCTGATCGGCGTTGTCCTTAAATTGCAGTGATCTGATCGATTTTTTGGAGAAAATGTACCGATCCTGACCGATCAAAATCAGGTCATCTAGTGGCCATTTTGAATTTACACGTTCAATCTAAAAAAAAATACTTTTTCTTCACGCCGTCACTTGCGGGCTCCGCTGAACGCCATGTAGGAAGCATTACCCGCATTCGGTCCCATTGCTAGGGGATGGGCTCTCGACTTCGAAGCCGACTAGCCGACCCGAAACTTGCCGAAAGGCTCTCATGCGCGGGTCTCGGCCCGGCAGGACGGCGATCCCGCGATGGCGCGAAGAAAACGTCGTTTTTTGTGATTGAGCTTGTCAATTATCCGAAGCGCCTACATACTTGTTTAAGTATGCAAAAGAAAGGTGCTCATGCCATCCGTATACTGCCATCCGTATGGTAACCGGGATCGATTTTGAATGCGCGCGTAGATAAAGGCGCTAGGTCTCCGGCCAACTGTCCCCAATGTTATAAGCATAGGAAAATTTCAAATTTGGCGGAAAGGGGCGGAGCTTAAACCACTTAATATTTAATTACTTGGTCATATGCATAATTGACATAGGGGTTCTTCAGCCAGAACATATAGTTTGGTCTCTTCTATAACATATATTTTTTTCATTTCGAAACCTTACTCCCCCTTTAATACTGGTACTTTGTTACTGTATATTATAAGTAATAAATGCGCTTTTCGTTATCAATTCACGTTTTTTAAGCATAATAGTACTTAAGTTTATTCCTATATTATTGTTTTTACACAAAATGATCTGATCTTTGATCTGATCTGATCCACGAGGGTCTTTTTTTTATCTGATCTAGATTTTCTCTAATTTTGCCATTTTTGATCTGATCGGGTTGACAGAAGTTCACGACGATCGAAAACGATCTAAGATCACACAAAAAGCAGCAATCCAGAACACTGTACAGTTTAGGTGACGCACGTGTTATGCCCGCTAGTCTTTTCTTTTTCTTTTCGATACTGTCAAAACATAGTTATTGTTGGGCGCATTTACAAGTAGCTCAGGTACATAAACAAAAAGAAACAATAAGACACAAAGCAAAACCAATATGCACAGAAAAGTTTGTTGTTTTTGTTTACCATAACTTACATGTACTCAAAATGGCGGATTTCTCCAACTCTTGCCGCGAGGTGTAATTTGGCAAAGGCTCTATTGTGCTCCGTAAACCGAGAAGTTTCGTTCGGTTGTAGTTGTAATTTGCAAACTACGTCTTCTTTCGTGTCTAGTTCCCATCGGAACATATAAAAACGACAGAACTAACAAGCATTTATACAGTTTTGCGAAAATACATTCCTAGGTAAATTGCTACAATTAATAAAGTCGGAACGATACTATAAGCTGTCCCAGTCATCGACTGGCACAGCCAATAATGTAGATATAAACCAAATAGAGCATTTCAAATAGTCCAAGTATGAGCTAAACCGAGGAATTGGACTTGGTCGGAGGTGCATTTGGCCAGTGTTCTGGATCTTTTTAAAAAGATTAGATCAGATCAGATCAATCGGCCATTTTTGATCTGATCGGCGTTGTCGCTAAATTGCAGTGATCTGATCGATTTTTTCGGGAAAATGTACCGATCCCGACCGATCAAAATTAGCCCACTAGTGGCCACTGTTGGAAATTTTTATATTCTGTTTCTAACA
>RJJA01000549.1:0-28682 GCA_003724045.1 Lepidurus arcticus | reverse complement strand
ATTGCACCCTGCTCCTTCATTCAACCAGTGAAAAAGACGGCATTACTTACCCAACGTTTGAGCGCCACAAGAAGAAATACGGTCAGGGAAGTGAAAAAAATTCTAAAATTCTTCCGGCAGACGTAGAAATAGAAGCTGTAGCTTGCAAAGCCATGCGTGACAGTGAGCATGACTTGGAGTGCTTAGGTGTTTCTTTCGACATAGATCGTCCTGAAACGAAGTTGGATTTTGACAGGAAACTGCAATATTACTCGCCACCTGCTGATGATCCCACTTATGGCATATTTGAAGACGAAGAAACGGAGGGAGTCGAAGCAGACGGAGCTATCAGTTCAATAGAGACAATCGAGGATGACGACGATATTGACCTTGCGTTACTTGCTTCGCTAAGTAAGATTCAAGTACGGGCATTCGGAGGAAGTAGCCTAACGGAGCAGCGTTCGAAGACCACGATAGTTCTCCTTTCCTCAAGATTCCTGTAGGGGATGACTTTAAAGTCGTTAAGAAGCGCCCCCTTTGTTCGTAATTAAGCTCGTAAGTAAGCTGATAGGATAAAGTATAAGTTAACAACAAGCAGAAATTTAAATCTTCCTTCTAGTCCTCGCTTTTAATTTTCCAAGTTCAGCATCGTATTTGGGGCAGCTTGGGACAGAAGAACTTTTCCTGTCTCTGAAAAATGAAAGATGGAATACTTTTGATGTTCATCTGCAGATACTGGAACCGTTCTTTTAATCATGTTTATTGGTTTCCAGGCCTAGTTATGGTAAGAAAATAGATATAAAAAAAGATAAAATTCTTATCCCCCTGAGAATATGGAAGATGCCATAAAGGAAGTGCTGCAGAATGGTACCAGTATTCGCGAAGCAGCAAAAAGCTATGGTATTCCGAAATCAACACTGGCTTGAAATGTTAAACACGCAAAACTATCGTTAAGCAAGAAGTACGGTGAACAAGAGCAGGAATGTCAAGCGTTTAAAACAAAGCAAGGGAGGATGGTTTCTCGAAAGGTGTTCACCAAGGAACAAGAAACCGAGCTTGCCAAATATCTGCTGCTCTGCTCCCAAATGCACTACGGGTTAACACCTGTTCAGACAAGAAAATTCGCCTACGATTACGCGAAGAAGCTTGGTCAAGTGTTTCAAGATTGTTGGGAAAGTGAAAGGATGGCTGGCATTGATTTGCTTTTGGGGGTTCATGAAGCGCAATCCCACTTTGAGTCTTCGGAAGCCCGAAAACACAAGCCTCGCCCACAGCTCCGGCTTCAACAAAGCAAATGTTTCGTAATTCCACGACAACTTACAGGCCGTTTTGAGAAAATATGAATTTACGGCAGAAAGTATATGGAATTGCGATGAAACTGGGGTTACAACTGCTTGACAACCCTAAAGTAATTGCTGGCAAGGTATGAAGCAGGTCGGTCAGTCCTCTACAGCGGAAAGAGGTGAACTTGTCACCTTGTGCTGTTTCATTAACGCTAGTGGAGGGACAATTCCCCCAGCTTTCATTTTACCGCGTGTGCACTTCAAGAGCCATATGCTTTTCGGGGCGCCGCCTGGAAGCCTTGTGTTTGCACATTCCAGTGGATGGATGAACGGTTCTTTGTTTCTAGACACGGTGAAACATTTTAAAAAGAACGTGCGATGCTCCCCAGAAAGTCCGGTTTTGCTACTGCCGGACAACTATGAGAGCCACTGCAGCCTGGAAAGCATCCTTTTTGCTCGAGAAAATGGCATAGTGCATTTGTCTATTCCGCCGCACTGCAGCCATCGTCTCCAGCCACTGGATGTTGCAGTCTACGCATCCCTCAAAGGTGCGTTAAAACGCGCTTTCAATGACTGGATGACGTGTAACCCGCATCAGAGAATCACGATTTCTCAAATAGGCAACCTTGTTCTGACTGCATGTTCGTCCGCGTTCACAATCAAGAACATTACGTCAGGATTTTCGAAGCCAGGAATCCGGCCTTTTAACAGGAATGCTTTTTCCGATGAAGACTTTTTCGTTGCATCGGTCAGCGATCAGCTATTTGATTCGAGGCCTGCCAGTGCCAATTTAAATGTCCCAGTAGTTATTGCTTCTGACGAGGTTGCTGACCAGCGGTTTGATTCAGTGCATCCCAGTAGCGCCTCAATCAGTCCAGCAGCTATTTCTCTTCAAGAGATTCCGCCGTATCCGAAAGCACCATCCCGTAAGAATAGCGATCGAGGTGCGAAGCGACGAAAAGTTTCGAAGGTGCTGACTGAAACGCCCGAGAAAGAACGGCTAGAACAGGAAGCAGCAGCTAAAAGAGCAAAGCTAAATTCAAAGCCAACAAGGCGGCGCAATTGAGCTATTTAATTCACGTTTATATTGTTGTTTTCTGATGTATACGCACCTTACTAAATCAACATGTTGTTTTACTTGGAATCCGTTATCAAAAAAATATTCAGCTAGTTTTTCGTTGTTCTCAAAGAACGAGACGTTTCAAACCAGTGAATAATAGCCAAATATTTTTTTTAATGCTGAAATTTTCTGTAGTTCCTTTGTATTGTATGATCTCATATATAATCCAGTGAATTTATGAATAAAAAGCCCGATGTTCTTGAGATTTACCGCAAAAAACTGCTAGGTTTCAAAGTACACCACGACCCGTCCCAAGCTGCCCCACGTTCGGGGCAGCTTGGGACAAAAAGTGAGGTTTAGAAAAAATTGCATATCTCCGTTTCCAGAAGCCGTAACAAAAAAGAAACAACTTCAAAAATAGTGCAGACTACCTGATTACTTAAAACACGCAAAATATTTTTGTTAGACTACACGCGGAGGCCTAGAAATAGAAAAAAATAAAAAAACGTCCCAAGCTGCTACATTGTATAACTACATTAACAGAAATACACTTGGGTTTCCCTATGCTAATATTTTATAGTTCGGATTTTGGATTTTTTGTACTTCGATTTACAACTTGGATCTTTTTAACATAAATTTAAACTTTTTAACCGAAGTATTAACTTTTAATCGAAGTTTTCACTTTTTAACCGAAGTTTAACTTTTCAACCAAAGTTTAACAGTTTAACCCATTTCTTAACTTTTTTAACCGTAAGATTACTTTTGGTAAAAAAAAAGTTTAACCATCGTACACCTACCAAAGGAGTTACGAACCCCTAGCAAATTTACTACGAAACGCCGCAAAGTTATTAGTCACACGCCCCGTTATTATTCATCGCACATAAGATTTCCTACTCAGAAAATTGAAAATTCATTCCAGATTCAATAAGGTTTAAGGTAAACAGAAACAATAACTAAATTTATGTTTTGAGTTTATTTTTGTGATACTAGATAGCGCTGCCGTGCTTATAGCGCCAAATTCATTGTTTTTAAGTATTAAAAATGTATAACTGTTTTGTTATACACATCCTCTTGTTCGTCTTCAAAATGGCTTTGTTATATACTGTTTGTCAATTTTTTATTTTTTCATGTGTGTGTGAGAACGTGTTTTTATACTCCCGCTTGTTCTTGTATACCCCCCACCTATTTTTCTCCCTCCCTGTTAGATGTCGCCCACATGCGTGTAACCGTGCGTGCATCCGATTAGTCCGCTTAACGCCCAATACTGTTACGCTTTCATTATTAGCGATCCACCCACGCGTATATGAATTGTTTTCTTCTGTGATTGATCCAGATTAGATTGTCAGTTCTGGTTCGGGGACTCAAGCATACACATGCCTTGGTCCTCTCTCACCCTGCCCCTTCCCGTTGTAGTGCTTAAATAAACCAGTTACTCTGCACAAATTCCTTTTAGGACTCATTTAGGACTAATTAACTTTATTCCGCCGATTCCCTCGTTCAGAGTCTAAGGCTGTGTTTCCATCTACCATTTGAACACGTGTTGGAGGGCAAAACCAGCACGGGTTGACAAACACAACCGTTTCCACTAGGCGAACACGTGCTGGAGACCGTGTTGAAAACTCGCTCTCTCAATCACATTTTCGTTCTGTTTTGAGCCTCGCAATTTCGTGTTGAGATGTTGTGACGCCACGCGTTAAGAGGGAGTTACGTGAATTGTAAAGAAACGTTCCATATAATTGCCTGACGATTGTATTTCCAGCACAAGTAAAAATATAATACAAATTCTAGAACGTAATTAACTATTTTACTCTGTAGAGGCCCATTACTTCCTATATACTGTCTTGCTTTGACTAATTACTTACATATTTTGCACTGTGGTTACTGATGACGGCAAAAGTAATCGTAGCTCAAACTCTTAAATAGTGTTCCTAAATCTTACCCATGGAATTCGGAAAGCACGGAATTCGGTATCAATCTGAACACGATTACTAAATTCTGAACACGAGCTAACCAATTGAAACGCGTGCTGAGTCGCCCTGTGTTCAGTCAGCACAACACCAGGTTTAGTTTAGGAAGTGGAAACGTTACCTAAGTCCTTTTCGGACTCTCCTCTCCTCTACGGAAACATTTACTCCAACTCTAAGTCCTTTCGGGACTTGAACTTAGCAATTGTACGAGTGGGTTGAAAGGATAAGTCCTTTTCTAAACTCTAATCCCCACACTCGACTGCCTTGTCCGAACTCTAAGTCCTCTTCGGACTTTAACTTATTGTGTCAACACAATTAACCGCAGTCCCTCCTTCTGCCAAAACATAACCTACAACAAGTTGCAAGAACAAATTGCAGACAAACTTTCTTACAACTGGCGCAGTCGGTAGGGTTTGGTTTAGGCTTGTGGTTCACTAACTTTATTTCATTTAACTCCCCGAACCCCAAACATTTAAATTTAAACACTAACATTGGGACCACTTGGTGAAAGTGAATCCCTTTAGTGACTGTGATTTAGTTTCCGTCGCCGCCTATTGTAGCTGGCATGGAGAGCCGTGGCAATCCCTTCTCAACAAGTAACCCTAGTACTCCCACGACCGCCCTTCTCAATCTCCCACCCCTTCCATCTACGTCTACGTTCGCACCAACCGCTGCACCTACGATGTCAACCACTGGCATCACTCGTCCGAATGCCCCTGCTTCACATTTTTAGGACAACCTCTCGCATTAGATGATTCCAATTTAATCACCTTCTCCCGTCAGACTACCCCTTCCAATGTCCGTAGCAGTGAATCTATTATTGTTATATTAAATCAAATCCCCAAATACGATGGTGGTTCACAAAGACTGGCTTATTTCACTTAGCATGCAATTGAGCAGCTATCCTGACAACAGCTAGAATCCTCCGAGCAGTTCATGGAAGACTCGAGGGCTTCATATTTTATCGTATGCTTGATGGACAAACAAAAACAAATTGGGACAATTTCCGAGAATCGTCTTTGACACGCTTTCACTATCCGGAAGTTGACGAGCAAGAACCTCCCACCCAAGGCCCAAACGAAAAAATCGCCCAGTACGCCCAGAAATTGCTCTCCCATTCCTTAGACCACCACGATAAACTATAGCAACGTATAAATCAAGGCGACACGAGCGCGGCAACTGTCATAGAGGAGATCAACAAATCCGCTTTTCTCAGAGGCTTGAATGTAGCCCTGAAACCCCTTGTCCGACGAGCTCTTGAAGATCAAGATTTGGGATTCGACGAGATCGTCACCCTTGCCCGCACCGAGAAAAATAATTTATTTCACCGAGAAAAATAATTTATTCCCCTGCCAACGTTCCCCACCGAATTTATGGAAACCGCCAATCACTACCTTCGATCACCTTCGTACAAAATACGCAGTGGTTGATTATCTGTTGTGCCAACTGGCGTGCTGCTGGTATCCAGAATCGAGATCGTAGGTAGTAAACGGTTCCATTTAATCCCGCATGTAGGGATTGAAGATGAGCGTGTTGCATCAGGTGTCTGGCTAGTTTAGGGTTTGGGTATCAGCATGGGGTAAATAGTGCTATAGTCCATTGTTGCGTTTAATAAACGACCCTTGCATTGCAAGATTCCTTTCGAATCGAGAAATAGATCAAGTTGACTAATAATGGTGGAAATACCGTATTTGGATCTCTTTCTGATCTGCTCGATTTCTGTTTCGTAGTGCTTCTTTTGAGTTTCGCAGACGAAGTAAGTTTCCGATTTATCCAACTCCACTCCGTTAAGGGGTTCAAGATTCACTGATCTGTTGCGTCCGGGAGAGCGCGAATTGGAAACGAAACGGAAAACATAGGCAAGAATTCGTAAAGCCTTTTCCATTTATTTACTCTAGAAATGATTTTTAAAACGTGATTTTCCGGTTCTGTTTCTGAAATGTTAGCGACGTTTGGTGGCCGGAATTGTAATGCTTTCTTTCGGCCAATTATTTTCTTGTGGAAGCCATTCTGGTTCTATCTTCCATATGGCGTTATTTAAAAGATTGCTCGCATGGATTCCTCGAGTTAATAGGTCCGCTAGATTTTTTTAGATGAAACATGACATAACTTTGAATCATGTTTGTCGCGTATTTTGTTAATCGCTGTGACTCGGTTAATTATAAAAATATCTTTTGAATTTCGGTTGTCGACCCAACATTGCGTAATCTTAGATTCAGTCCATAGTTGTGTTCGCAGTTTGGATATTTTCTTCAGATCCAACTGAGTTACGATGTAATCGATGAGTTGAGTTGCTAGTAGTAATGCGAGCAATTCAAGACGAGCCAGGGATAGCGACTTTATTGGAGCTACCCGGGACCGGTACATAACTAGGGTAGACGTATGCTCGTTGGACAATTACGCTACCGCACCGTAGGCAACAGGGCTCGCGTCGGCGAAGACATAGGTCAGAGTAGGGTCAGAGGACGTAGGTTCAGAGCACATTGCTGATACTCGAATACTTTCGAGGTATAGAAAATGAGCAGGCGAGTTTGATATCTCTGAGTAGTTTCTTCCATTTTTGCTGTAATTCGGCGCTGAAAGGAGAATCCCAATCTGATTTTTCCTTCCATAGGTGTTGTAGAAATATTTTTGCTCTTATTAGCACAGGGGCAAGAAATCCAAGGGGGTCATAAACACTGGCAAGTGTCCTTAGGGCGATGCTTTTGGTGCCAGCCTCCTCATCCAGTTTCATTTTAGGGGTGAACTTGCTTGGGACTGCAATGTTCATTAAATCTGAGGACAGGTTCCACAGCAGTCCTAGTGCCTTGTGATCTTGCTTTTCATCGGGCCCGACGAATGTAGTAATTTCGTTGGATAATTTGTTAGAGTTCGCAATCCAATGTCTTAAATTCATTGATGCTTCTTTTAGTAAAGAACAAGAATTTTCAAAAAAGTGTTTAGCATCATTTTCAGATGCGAAACTAGCCATAACATTATCAACGTATAGGCTCTCCATTAACCTTTTAGCTTGCGAACCACCTTTGGTAAGGATGTGGTGTTTGAGTACGGCGTTTAAGATAAAAGTGGAAGTAGCTCCAAAGACGACGACCTTGAAACGGAACGTGCGCATTATTGCGTATTTCGAAACGCGAAAACGTAATAAAATTCCACAAAGGTAATTTTGTATGGGGGGTCCTGTTTCTAGGCAATCATTTAGGTTGGGTTTATCCGGTGATGCTTTGGCAGAGCAGTCATAGAGGATTCGAACTGGAGTAGTCGAGGACTTCTTAATCACTCCTTAATCGCTGCTCGATGGGGTAAGAAATGGGAAGTTGATACTTCTGAAGGGGTAAGCTTGATTTCTTCGATTATTCCTTTTTCAACTTGATCCTTAAGAATATTGTCACGGTCTAATTTTGCAAGGGCATCAATCTAGCAAGGAATTAGAGTAATTTTCGGGAAAGGTGGATTTATAGATCTGTATTTGTGGAAATACAACGGTAAAAGTTAAGGGGGACTGACAATACAACAATACCAAAGACTACCACAAAACGCACGACTACTCTGTTCGCCTAATGGACAGAGTAGCAATTCAACAATCCTGTCTGGTGTACTCGTACAGGATGTGTAATCCGGTACACATGCGGATGGATCCTCTGACATTACGCGTAGTAAGCTAAACAGTAAAGCAAAGCGTGAGAAAAAGCAAGCAATGCGAAATATAGCCGTGACATTACCTCCGGCCCGCTTTCGAACGTCCCGGTCAAAACAATCGGACCACGCGTCGGTTGCGCCATCTAGTTGAAATGCCATTCTGAATTTAAGGACAAGCTTGCAAACACATGGTTAACATCAGGGCGCGCGTACACCTAGTAATGGATTAACCACCGTCTAAACACTAACCTAACATCAGTTTCTACTGGGGAAACAAATACAATACCCCGACCGATTAAATTTCTTAGTTACTAGTTTTCGGTCTCCTCCATGGTCAGCTGGGAGGCGGCTCTGTGGGCGCGTACCTTAACTTCAAAAGCTCGAACGCGTCGTACGAGCGTATCGATGTTGTATGATCGATGTATTCGGCCTTTCAAATGTGGTTGGCCCATGGAGCCGTAAAGACGACTCCAATTGTTCTACACGTCGCTCAAGGATTTCATTACGGCCACTGGTGATTCGCCATAGGCACCAGCTCGATCGATCACCAGAACGATCCCGAAATGGCACCAGAACGATCCCGAAATGGATATAGTGGGGTAGTTGATGTGGCCCCAATCGTCGGAGGTTCCCTCGAAGATGTTTCGGCGTTGTTTGGCAGCTTTCTGGAATGCATCCCACGTCGTCCTTCAACTGGCGGCTAGGTCACCACTCTTTTTTTCCAAAACTTTGATATTTTCGGATCCAACCAAGTAAGGTTGGCCGTGGGTAGATGTTGTTGGGTTAGGTTAATAGACAAAGTGGAGAGGGGCCAAGCAGGCATGCAGGAGGTGAGGTTTGACTGCCCGAAAGAGTCCAAGGAGGCGGCCAAAATCCACTCCTGGCTGATGGCCACGCATGCAACAGGTTCTTCAATTATTCCTATCCCCTGGATATTTATAGCTTTGGTCTTCCCTTCTCCATTCCCTTTTAGGCTTGGGTGGCAACAATCGTCACTCCGATGGCCTTACCGGTTGAGTACAACCATTTTCGAGGCCCCACCCGGACTAAGGATGAGGCATCCGCCTTCCTAACCTCTTTTCGGCAGAACCGCTCCGTCTGGTTAGCCTCATCTTTCATTAGGGCGGTCATACAGGAGGGTCCCGTAGCTGTTCGTCTGAACTCTCGTACTAGGGGACATACCCTGATCTCGTTGGCCTTGCACGAGTCAACTTCGATCTGACTTAGTTCCACGTACATCTCTTTATCCCCGGAAACGGTCAAATACTCGGGAAAGATTTCGCTCACGAAACTACTATCAGGTATTGGGACGGGTACATGCAGAACGCGGAATAATTTAAGGTGGTAGTGGGGTTCATACAAGGGGACCTCGATGAACAATCGTAACTTCCTTTGGTAGGCTGCGGAGTGGACGCGGCAATGTTGGTAGATAGCCCAAAGCCACCTAGGTCTCCCACCTCGATCCCAACCCAACCTTTTGGCAAGGCGGCGTTAATTTGTACCAAAATTTTGGCAAAGTCAGTATGGGGGACTAATAATGGAGACAGCACCCCAACCGCTACGGCCACCATGCCATCACTTAAAGCATTCAGATACGACTCGGCCCACGTATGGGCCCCCTGTATGGCCAGTTCCCATATGTCGACGTGAATGTCGAAGAGTCACGCTTCGTGATTATCTCTAAACTGAGCTCTTACTTCTTCCTGGGAGAGTCCCACCTCCAGCCCTTGGTAACCTTGCGTAAGCTTTTGCAAGATTTCGAAGTTCTTCTGTGTTCTCCAGAAAGTGATATTAATTAAGGTTGCCTGGTCGGTCAGTAGATGGCTCACAAGGTCTTCCTTTTTATTCATTTCGGATAGCCGGCGGTTAATGACCTCGAGGTCACCATGCGAAGCTATTCCGAAAAGCCATTTCAGCGCCTCTCCTCCTGCATCTGTAAGGCCTCTCTTATTACGTCCAGTGATCGGATCACTGGTCAACCGCTCTAGCGCTGCTGATCGGAGCTGGAGTTCGGTTAGGTGTTTGCGGTAGCTTTCTATATCTCTCTGAACTCGAGTGTGTAGGTCGTGCATAACCCCTGGTTATGGGTGAATTGCACTGCATAACGTCTCTCGATCCAGAGGGCCTCGCCAGTTTTCACTAGTAGCTGGTTCAGAGGATATGGATCCACATCGGTGATCACGACCCACCTCGCTCCTGCAAAGATGACCTGGCAAGAGAGAAGACGACAACGTTTAGCCACGGCTTCCCCTGAGCCACTCGGTTAAGACTCCACGTCATCTCCTGGCTGCCCCCTCCTCCAGCACGGTCCTTATCCAGCGTCGGCTCCTCTCCAACTGCAGGACCCTGGCCTCTAGCAGCGCCACATGAGTATTCGATCGACGGGCAACTTCGTCAACCCGGGCCAACTCAAGGTTTGCGGTCTCACCCCGTGGAGCCTGGCTCTCCCACAGATGGTCAAGCGCCTCCTGTATGCCCTCGAGCCTGGTCTCGGAGCGCCGACCGGTCTCCCTTATAGTGTTTTCCAGTTCTTCTATTCGCGACTCTAGTTCCTGTTCGGACATGGTAGGTGACTGGCATCGGGGTTCGGCTTCCCAAAAGGGTCGGGGTGTCTGGTAGCCTCGAGCCCTACTTGCGGTTGACTCCCTTTCCTGTTATGGGGGAGGCTGTGTCAATCCACCCAATGGGTTTCGGGATCCTTCAGAAACTCGGGGGCGACCCCGGCACGACGGAGTGCCAGGAGCAAATCCCGGGCCGTTACGGCTTGGCGCTCCATTTCTTGATGGGGATTGGTATGAAAACAGTTGACTTTTATGAAAACTTTTATGATGACTTTTATGATTGGTATGAAAACAGTTAGCTCACTTTGTTCAACATGTCTCGCTCCTGACTGAACCTAATTTGCGTGCACTACTGTCTTTCCTGCTCCACCAATCGTCACTAACCTCTCGTCTCGATACCCTCCTAGTCGGGTGGGCTGGCCCAGTCAGCCAATGGGACACCTGAAACCTCTTATTAAGCCCTTTCTCATCCTCTCTTCCTCCAAAAAGGAAGAGGAGTATTAGATGAGTCCACCACTGCGAATCTAAAAAAGATAGTAAGTCGTTACAAACTATTTCGGTTACGGGAAGAAATTGTATTCTATCAGGGGGAACAATGACGGGAATCGGGCGAATGCTAGTAACGTTCTTACATCCCTGACATTGTCCACATCCACCCTACTTCCCTTTAACACCGCTTGGTACCGGTGTTAAGGGGAAGTTAAGGCCTCAAAATTTCTTACGATTGGTACCCCATAACCCGGGCCTCCAGGTTACGGAACCTCTCGGTTAGAGAAGCCAAGCGGCCCTCCCAATCAGCCTCGAACAGGCCCAGGCTATTCTGGAGGGCGAATATCTGGGCTTGCAACTCTGCTTTCTCCGCCACCGCCCGTTTACGCTCCCGGGCCACGCACACCGTCAGCACCTTCGTCCTCTCCACCGCATCCGCTACCCTGCCCATCATAGCGGCTACCTGGTTTGAATGGCTCCATGCGGGATCCTTTCCAATATCGGCATCCCATCCAGATCGGGCGCTGGTACCACGGCTCCTATGGCCCCATAGACGCCAACCTCGGGGTGGCTGGGCCTGCCACGGTAGAGGAGTAGAGGTTCGCGGCACCGGGGGGGACACTAGCCACCTTAGAGGAGGTGGGGGCCCCGTGACATCTTGTTGCACGAACCGCCCGTTCACCCACACTCCTACCTTTGTTGGTTGGTTGTAAAAATGATCAATTTCTTTCTTCTCGCTTCACGCACTACTGAGTTGATTGCGAGTGATAGGGTACTAGTATGGCGACTGGTATGGTTGAAGCTAGTGGGTAAGAAAAATGCTGTGGGCGTGGAAGAATGGGCTCGGGGATAGGTTACTTATTTTTTTGCGTAAGTGGTCAGCTCTCCTCCCCCCCCCCCCCATCCCATCTTTTCAATACGGTTGGTACCATGGCGCCAGAGTTCCCGTCACTCGTTTCCAACTACCCTTTAAATCCTCATCTTCCTTGTCCCCAAAAAACATGACTACCTTTATTCCTTTGAGATCGTCGTAGTCCCACGGGTTCTTCCGGGCGAGCAATTCTGGTAGGTCCTATTTCGGACTTAGAATCTTAGAAGTCTTAGAAGTCCGAAATCTAACTTTATTCCGCCGATTCCCTCGTTCAGAGACGTTCAGAGACTTCCTCGTTCATGTCCTTTTAGGACACTAACTTTTCTTCGTCAAGTCTCGCCTTCAGAGACGTCCACTTCGGACTTTCACCAACTCCCTCGTCTAGAGTCCTTTTCCAACTCTAAGTCTTCTAGGACTTAAACTTATCTCCCTAATCCACTCGTGCAATTCCTAAGTCCTTTCGGACTTTAACTTATTGTGTTAACTCAATTTACCACAGCCTCTCCTGCCAACAAAGAACCTACAACTGGTTACAAGAACGACTTGTAAACAGAAAAACTTTCTTACAACTGGCGCAGTCGGTAGGATTTGGCTTAGGCTAACCCCAAACATTTAAAAGTTAAACGTTAAACATTGTGACCCCTTGGTGAAAGTGAATCCCTTTAGTGAGTGTGAATTAGTTATTAGTTTTCGTCGCCGCCTATTGACGCTGGCATGGAGGCCCGTGGCAATCCCTTGCCAACAGGTAACCCTAGTACCCCCTCGACAGCCTTCTCAATCTCCCACCCCTTCCATCTACGTCTACGTTCGCACCCCCGCTGCACCTACGATGTCAAACAATGCCTCCTGCTTCACATTTTTAGGGCAACCTCTTGCTTTAGATGATTCAGATCTAATCACTTTCTCCCGTCCAACTACCCCTTCCAATGTCCGTAGTAGCGAATATATCATCGCTATACTAAATCAAATACCGAAGTATGATGGCGGGCCCCATGTTAAAGACTGGCTTATTTCTCTAAGCATGCAACTGAGCAGCTATACTGACAACAGCGATAGAATCCTCCAAGCAGTTCATGGAAGACCATGAACTTCTCCCATAGAGGGAGAAGCCTTCATATTTATCGAATGTTGGACGGCCCAACAAAAAAATTGGGAAAATTTCCGAGAATCGTTCTTGACACGCTTTCATTATCCGGAAGTTGACGAGCAAGAACCACCCACCCAAGGCCCAAATGAGAAGATCGCCCCGTACGCCCAAAAATTGCTCTTCCATTCCCGAGACCACCACGATAAACTGTATCAACGTCTGAACCAAGGCGATATAAGTAAAGCAACTGCCATTGAGGAAACAAACAAATCCGCTTTCCTCCGAGGTTAAAATATAGCCCTTAAGCCCCTAGTCCGACGAGCTCTCGGCGATCAATATTTGGGTTTCGACGAGATTGTTACCCTTGCCCGCACTGAGGAAAATAATTTTATTCCCCTACCAACCTTCCCCACCGAGTTTATGGAAACCGCCAACCGCTATCTTCAGCAGATTAGAGACATGGCCGCCGAACAAAAAACCCTCTTAATGGAGACCAAATCCAGGGTTGCCGGAGTGTTTCCAGAATTCGAAGAACCCTTCTTCCCTCAGCCCATAGCCGCCTTCGATTCCCAACCACCTAGACAACCATCCTATAATGATCACGGAAGAAGCGTTAACCCTCGTCCACCTCAGCCATCATTCCATACTCCTGCCCGAGACGGGCGAAATCAAGGCGCCCCTTTCCGTCCAGCCTATCAACCCCAGCACTTTTCTCAACCCCAGCGCTTTGATCAACGTCCCCAACAATCATTCCCTCGTCCCCAAGGACACTCCCAAGATTCAATTCAAGATGGCAATCCTCTAATTTCCGCACCAAGGTCCATCTTACTCTTCCCCTAATTCGCAAACACCTCGTAATCGGGTTGAAACTCGGGTAATGACAACGACTTCCCCTGTAAGTATTGTCACAACCATGGACATCTGTAAAAATTGCTGATCCCTTCAAGATGCATTAGCCGCAAAATGGGAAATTAGACCTCCTTTCCCCCTCCCCTCCTTGGAACAGCAAAACGAAGTCGAGAAAGTCATTTTTGGTAACAATCCAGAAAACTAAAAAGGCCCACCGCCGAGGGTCGGATGGGAACCGCTTTAGCCCGCAATAAGCCCTTGCCTTCCCGGTTTCAAAACCAACATCTCCTCCCAATTATTCCTTCACCCGCTCAATTTAGTGATGATGCAAAATCACCAATAAATAATGCTACCGTACCCGCTAATGTTGTCCGCCCCCAGTTTATTTTAATGATGTTGTAGCCGAAGTATCCACTGGTGTTTCACTGGTGGAAGACTCCCGTGTTGAAGGCAGAAGTTGGTCAATTCTCATACTCAGCTCTTGTCGATAGTGGAGCCGTAGTATCCCGGATGAAAGAATCAGTGTACGAAAACTTAAAAAGTAGTGGTTTTGCCTTCAACCATGTCCCCTCCACCATCCGCTTGTATTCGATTTTAAATGCGGAACTAAAAACTACAGGAAATGTTCACGCCAAAATAGGTCTAGCTGGACGTAGATTTAGGCATGATTTCGTCATTAGTCCCCACATTAATTGTGACATTGTCTTGGGGATAGATTTCATTTGTCAGCACGAGTCATAGATGGAAAACTGCAACATGTAATTTTCCGTAACCCCTTTAGCCCTCCCCGAAAAGAAGCTGAAGCTCTACCATTACCCTACCATCGCCCCACCTGCCACCTCAGTGTGCCAACCCCCCAACCAATTATCCATATATTCCCCCCTCTCAACACCCGACCATGTTACCCGTCAACTAGAGCTGTTAGCTGACCTTATTGACTATGCCCTGCCCCCCTTAAAACCCTAGATGTGCCTGAAAAATCTAGGCACCGTGTTTTTCTAGACAAAAATATCTCCGTTTTGCCCTATTCCAGTCGAACCGTTTACGGGAGAATCGAGACCCCCTTAACGAGCAGATAAATCGAGTAGGATTTTTCGATCTATCCCACGCTTGGCACCACAAAAATCCCCATCTTAATCACCAACCATTTGAACGAAATCCACAACTTTATTACGACCAATTTCATGGGCATCCTATATTTTGAAGTTAATCCTAGTGCTAGCCCCTAGTCAATTCCAGTCAATCGTGTTAGGATAACTCTTCAGTCCGGAAATTCCGACGAGAACTCCCGTCCCTTTGACCCCAACCTGTTTAATATCGGTAACGACATCTCTTCGGATCAGAAATCGAAATTACTCGAGCTTTTTGAAGCCAACTCCGATATTTTCGCCCAAAACGATATGAATATGGGACAAACTTCTAAAGTCCGACATAGGATAGATGTTCAGGGTAATTCCCCTACTCACCAGAATCGTGTCCCCGAAATGTTATTGTGTCCCCGAAGCTCTACAACCCGTGTTGAAAAATTAAGAGTTTGTTAGAGGTAGGCATAATCCAAGAGTCTAACTCACCTTGGGGATCACCCGTTCTCCTTGTAAATAAAAAGGACGGAACTAAATGTTTAGTGATTGACTATCGGAAGCTAAACGCGATTACGAGAAAAGATCAGTATCCCCTGCCCAACATCCACGAATCTTTCAATCATTTAGCTAAGTCCAAATATTTCTCCCTGTTTGACCTCATCAACGGTTTTTGGCGAATCGAATTAGAACCATAAGATCAGGAAAAAACTGTCATGGAACGAACCACACGGAGAGGGAGGCAAGTGAAACCTCCCTCCAGATATGTCTAAAGTAGCCACAAGCGGCGCTGTCGCCTCCTGGGGACGGGCCCGATGATCTGCCTCCTTAAAGAAACCAGTTCCTATAGACAGGCAGAGAAACAACAATTTGCCAAAATTAGTGTTCCGAAAAGATTCAAGTTATCCTCGTTTAATTAGCAATCTCCATTTTGTACTCAAGTAAAAATACAGTTGTAATTGCATCTACCCTGACTCTCAAACAAAAACAACTTTCTCGTCTCCCTACGGACTTTACGGATTTAACCGCATGCCCTTTGGTCTCTGTAATGCCCCCGCCACTTTCCAATGCTATATGAACAACGTACTTAGAGGCCTAGTAAACAAAATCTGCCTAGCCTATATCGACGATATAATTGTTCATAGTCAAACCTCTGGAGAGCATTTGGAACGCCTAAATCTTGTCTTTGAGCGTTTACGAGATGCTGGGCTAAAACCGGCTAAATTCGAATTGTTTAAAGATCGCATTAAATACCTTGTTCACTTTGTCTCCCAAAATGGATTAGAACCCGATCCCGATAAGATTAGCGCTATAGTTGCATACCCCACTCCCACTAACGTAACCGAAGTCCAAACCTTTTTAGGAATTGCCGGTTATTATCGACGATTTATCTAGGGATTTTCTAAAATTGCAGCCCCTCTCCACAAGCTAGCTGAAAAAGACGTAGAATTTAAATGTGATGTAGAAGAAGACGAAGCTTTTTTACGGTTCAAGGGTCACTTAATGACCTGGCCCATCCTTTCCTACCCAGATTTTGAACAACCCTTTTTCCTCCACACTGACGCTTCAGATTTCGCGGTTGGAGCTGTCCTCGCTCAAATTCAAGAAGGGAGAGAAGTTGCTATAGCCTATGCCAGTCGTTTCTTAAATAAAGCCGTAAAAAATACGCCACGACGGAAAAAAAGCTCTGGCAATCCGTTTACACTGATCATAATTCCCTCAGATGGTTAATGTCCGTAAAAGACTCTTCACCTCGCTTAATGCGTTGGTCGTTAACTCTAGCAGAGTACGATTACGACATACAATATCACCCCGGACGCCTAAACAAAAATGCAGACGCTCTCTCTCGTATCGTTTTACCAAATTCCAACCCAGTCCGAATTGACGCAGTACCGCCGGATAGACGAGTTTAACTAATGTACATTGTCCATGAACAAAGCCCTGGAAAATAAAACTAACATCAATCATGGCTTTTCGAACTTGAGAATTTCTTTGTGGATCCTGTGTTTCTTTGTGGACCCACCAACCAACCAACAAATGTGGACACCAACCTATTGTATCACTATGCAATGCCTCGACAAAACTCCCCCCGTCATGAAATTCTCACCCAATTAGTCATTCCCCAAGCTCTTGTCCATGAAATCTTAAACTCTAATCACGATCACGAGTTAGCCGGACACCTTGGTATTTCAAAAACATTTACCAAAATCCGTAGTCGCTTCTTCTGGAAAAGAATTTTTAACGACGTAGATAAAATATTTCAAGTCCTGTGATGTTTGTGCCCGACGAAAACCTCCCACCCCTCAAATTAATGTCCCCCTCGGGACACTACCACATGTTCGTGGACCATTTCATCGAGTCGCCGTTGACGTTTTGGTCCAATCTTCCCCCCACCCAAAATGGAAATAAATGTCTGTTGGTTTACGTGGATCACTTTAGTAAATGGTCCGAAGCTTTCCATATGCCCACGCAAGACGCGAAAACAGTTGCCCGCATTTTTGTAGAAAAAATCATCTGTCGCCATGGGGTACCAATGGAACTGTGGTCCGATAGAGGTACAAACTTCTTATGAAGTCTAGTTAAAGAGGTCGGCTCCTTCTTTAACATTACTAAAACCAACACCACCGCTTACAATACCAAATGTAATGGTATGGTAGAGCGTCACCATCGTATCTTGATGGACGGTCTAGCCAAAATGTGCGACCACAACCAACGGTCCTGGGACGAGCAATTAGACTATGTTTTGTTTGCGTATCGAACATCCGTGCATGCCAGCACTAACGAAACCCCATTCTTCCTCATGCACGGAAGAGACCCCATCCTTGACGTTAATCCCATTTTAATTCCCCAGAGGAAAAATTATGCCATCGACGAAGACTATAAAGCGGAAATGGTCCAACGCTTGCACAATGCTTACTCTTATGTCCAAAAGCAGCTGATCTCCGCCCACAAGACGCAAGAAGAGGCCTACGATCGACGCGTCAAATCCCAAACCTTCCATGTCGGTGACAAAGTCTTAAAATTAAATACTGCGTTGAAATTCGGAGAATCCCCCAAATTTAAGATGAATTCCTGGTTGGGTCCCTATCGAATTATCAAGCAAACTGGAGAGGAAACATTTGTGATACAAGACATTAAAACCCTAACCGACGAAAACGTTAATGTAAACCGCTTGAGACATTATGTGTAAAAATTCCTCTCGGGAGATGCCCCAATTACAGAAACCATGATAGAAGACATGGAAGAACCCAAGGGAACGGAACCCTCCAAACCAAAAAAAAACTCAGACCAATTCAAAGCCATAACGGATAATCTCCTCAACCAAATTGAACATTTGTTAAAATCCGCGTCAAAGTTAACTCCTCCCCCCACCGTTGAAATCTATGTACCCCCACCCCAACCCTTATTTCCAAACCTACTCCCCATTCCACCACCGCGACCATTGACGCCTCCCCTGCATTTCAGAACTTGTCTCCTTCCCCTGTAAGCCCAGAAAATTCTTCGGGTTACCACAATTTCTCAACCCCCGGATTAGGAAATAATCTTCCCAACCCTACCTCCCCAAGCCCCCATATATTAAAGGATGAGCAAACCTGGTCGACCCATCGAAGCCCAGCCCCCAACCCAAATTCCTCCACGAGTACTTTGCCCCCCCTTTGATACTTCAACCCCATACCAAAGTGACCTCCAACCTCCATCTAATTTTATTGTATCCGATGACTCCGTCCCGACCTATAATTTTCCCCATACTTTCCGATCCCGTAAAGTTAGTACACCTGCGGAAATGTATGCCCCACATCCTTCTTCCCCTGAGCCCACATCACTCCCCACGGAAGTATTAGTACGTTCCCGTTCCATAAGTGACCCACCAGTAGCGCAAACCCGATGGTTGGTCCCACCTGTAGATAATCGTCCCACTCAAACTCAGGACGAGTCGTAAAACCACCCGTACGTTTTTCACAAGACGTGCAATATTTTAAATAAGTAATGAACTTAGACGTTAACATTAGTCCCGGTTTGCTTAATTTCTACTATTTTGTTTTACGCATTCAAATGATGTTGGTAGCCGGTAAAGCGATGTTGGATTGTTTTGACAAGTTTGCTTAATTTCTATTATTTTGTTTTACGCATCATTCTTTCTCATACCGTTGAAATATACCATATCGAGAGAATTTCTATTCCTATGGTAGATTTCAATTTCTTGATATGGTATGTTCTTATTGGTAGATGGTAAATAGTAGATTGGATGTTGGTAATCGGTAGATCGTTGTTGGGTTGTTTTCCTGATTAAGTTCATTAAAGAAGGATTCTTTTGTTTTTCGAAGTAACTGAAGTTGTAGCCGAGGCTAGGAACCGAATCCGGAATTACTTTCAGAAGTTGTGAATACGCCCCCCCCCTCTCATTTACCTTAATGTCTTGCGATTTGCTCAAACTTGCTAAGGAAGCGCAAAGCGGTAATCAGTGTATGAAGCGTTCCGGTAGTCGGAACGGCACTTTACTCACATCGTCCGAGACGAATCTCGAGTTAACCATTTTTTTGAGACCTTACTCTGACTCTGGGTCCCACGACCTGAGATTTGTCTCGGTTGAGATTTTTTCTTAGAGACCAGTCTTTCTATACGGTTTTTGCTAGGCCTTGCCAGGTCTCTATGACATATAAAAGGACTAGGTTATGGAGAAGGACTAAAACAGATCTCTTCAAACCTTCAATCAGTCCACACCACTTAGAAGTTCAAAAAAGCAAAATGGACCTCACTAACCATCAGGACCCTGCTTGTGCGTGCGAATCGTGCGTGAGGCGCCGTGCCGTTCGAGTGTTTGTTGCCACTGCTGACCCACCCGAAATCACGGAGTTTGAGTTGAGAATCTACGGGAATCCTCAACTGCAAGGTTTTCGGTTTTCGATCGGTAGCGGTGGGATGATATTCCTCCATTCTTGATGATATTCCCACATTCTTGATGATATTCCCACATTCTTGATGATATTCCCCCATTTTTTATGATATTTCCCCCATTTTTGATGATATTCCCCTCATCTGACGCCAGAGTACGAGCCTTGTCGTTTTTTTGTGTGTCCTAATTGCAATTCTGACTCGAGTGCGGGTGAAAATAATCCCACTCCCTGAGATACACCTGCTAAGCGGTGGGACACCACTTAAATTGGGAATAGAAAGTGGTATTCGTACTTGCGATTGGCTTTATCGATGCCACTTGTCTCCATTCTTTGTTGACAATTCCACTTCTTGTTGCTGTGCGTTGTGAGTAAAGGCTACTCTAGCCCAATGGCTACTCATTTTGCAGCCGGTATTTCCATAAAGGTATTTTTAGTAGGTGGAGAGTCATTTTTTGAAATCGCCTTCAGAGCTTTGTCGTTTCTTGGTTTTGGTTGCGGAAAAGGACATGATTCCCCTTTTCCCTTTTTGAATTTGTTCTTTTTGTTATGTTTCGAATCAGAGTTTTGTTTTACGTAGGTTGCCCCTGCGGTTTTTGTCCTTTTGGGTTTGTTCCCGCAGCAAATATTAGCCGTTTTCTTTTCAACACTTGCCGCGGAAACAGTAAAACGGCTAATGAGATACATTAGTCCTTTAGATAGCAAGTCCTGGGCTAGACGGACTATAGCACCATTTTCCCCGTATCGTTGTAGTAGCGCTTGTTGGCTGTGTTCCTGGCCAGTTTGAGCTTCCAGTAACTCAGACCCTGTTCCGGGAGACTCGATTTTGTGATTAGGACCCCCCGTAATATTATTTCCCTTTCACTGGGAAAGTTGATTTAGGTTGTTTGGACGGCCGTATAATTAAAAAATTTTGTTCCAAGTTCACTTGTTCCCATTTAATATGGAGGGAAACTTATTTAAATGGAAACCGACCTTGGTTCCGTTTCCATTTTCTCATTCCTTTTGTTGTTTCCATTATGAAGTCTCAGCGACGTTGGCCATGATTTGGTATATGCTGTCCGGGTCTGTAAAATGAGATCAGAATGCTGAGCGCAGTCAGATTAGATGTCTCGTCACCCTCCGAGCCCATGAATGGAATCAGCCCCGTTCCGTTGCTCCCTTACATTATGCCCCATACGTATGTACTCCCCTAAAATTAATATTGTAACCCTTTTCTTGGGTCAAGGGCAAGGAGTTAAAACCTCCATTTTGTGTTCTTGCCGTTTATGTTTATGCGGATTGAGGGGCGAGAAACCCCCCCCCCTTTTTTTTATTTTTTTGTCAGGTTATTATGTTTAAGTTGGGTAGGATTTGTACTCGCGATCGGCATTATGGATGCCACTTTTCTCGTTGCCATTTTTCTTTCTTGTTGTTGTCTACATTAACATAGTCTGGGTAAACAGTGCAACCAGCGAGGAATCCCTTTGTCTGTACCAAGTCAGACAAAGTGTACAAAATCCCCGTGTACGATACGCTTTGCGGCACCTTCTGGAATTCTTTTCCCATTGATGAACATATGGTTCATACCCCCGGGATTTTTTGGAGTTCTTTAGTCATGTCATGCCATGATGTGATGAAGCGTTCCTGGGCCTGCAGACGTTGCCGTCGTGCTGGCGGTGCCTAGCAGCATGACATTCAGCGATGGGATGCTGTCCCTGTACAACGTCCCAGGCATGATATTTCAGGAATTCTTTTCCCATTGATGGACCCATAGTCCATACACCCGAGAGTTTTGAGGGTATGGATTGTGTGTCCATATTGCTTTACCTCAGGAACTCGCATTTGCGCCGAGAGCCGAATTTTGTGTGCGTGTTGTTGTATGTCCTGGGTTGTGGACACTCTGCTGGTTATTTTATGGTCATATGTTCGAGTAGTTTTATGGTATAAGCTAGTAGTTTTATTTTTAGTCCCGGCCGAACGAAGAAGTCTACTTAATTGCCTGACAGCTAGGAGAGCAACAATAGCAGTCTTCGGAAGTCTCCAAAAGAGCACACACGTTTTCCGTGATTTCACGGTTTCTCTAATTTTTCGGAAGGAACTCAGGGTATTCCTTGGACCTTCACCCTCGTCCCTGATTCGCCTGCGAGTCCTTTAACGTGTTTAAAGATGGAACTATCATGGGAAGACTTTTTCAAAGATGAAAACTACCTTGTGTTTAAGGTATATCCCTTATTTTTCTGTCCTCTTAGTTTCGAGAACTCTTTATTCGTAGCCAGGTTCTTATCCATGATATATCATGGACGAGTATATACTTGTAATGGACCATACGTGACCGTGACCCAAAGTCACCATGAAAAATATAACCCACCTGTAAACTTAGTAGCCCATCTGTAATCGTATAAAAAACTACTCATCCTGTCCGCTAGTCCCCCCCCCCTCTCATACTCCATGTGTCATTTAAAGCTCCCCCATTTATATATATTACTATACAAACTACCTCAACACTAAAAAGGATAATCTTCCAATCCAACCCCACATCCATTTGAACCTCACAGATATGCCTCTGTGTCTCATAATGATTGGAACGGTCCACCCAGAATTGGAATGCCATCGTATAACCTTAGGAAGTGTCTTCAAATACGAAGATCAACTAACCCTCCCCAATTCGAAATGGACCATTGTCACTGACATAGATCTTACGCCAAAAGACATCATTTTGGAGAATTTGGCACAATATCTGCGAAATATCAATATCTGCGAACATTTCGTTCAATAGACACCCACATCGGAACCAATGGCACGGAAATCCAAATTGTTTTGGTCTTGGTTAATCTCACCATCAACCGAGAAAATCGTCTATTCACCAAAGATTTCAACGAAGTGATGATCAAACTCGAGAACATCCGACGTATAACAACCATTAACGACAGGACCAAACGTTTTGTACTCATCCCTGGTGGTAGTTAAATAATGCACTTCCTCTTCGGTACCGCAGGAGACGAAGATATCGACCAAATTAACAGCCGAATCGATAGCATGAACAAACGAACAAGCAGCATTGCTCATGTACAAGAATTGCAAGCCTCCTTAATTCAAACCACTCACGATGAAGATCTCACGAGATCATGGAACGCTCCGTAACCTAACTCGAGCGATTACCCTAGTTGGAAAAACCATAGACAATATTCGATCCAACCTGCAAACTCATCAACATAATTTCGATCAAATATTAATCGGGTTGTTGGAATTATTTCGGCCACAACGGAAATGCAGACGAACTTACGCTTGAACAATAACTTACTACAATACCTTAACGATGTCCTCACTCTCATTTCGATTGGACGTATTCCCAAACACCTCTTACCTCCAACTAAGATCGTTCCTGTACTTCGAGAAATTGAAGAACAATTGCCAATTGGTTGGACCATCATGACCAACTCGAAAACAAAAACTTTCTGGGAACTATACACTTCCGTCAACGTTAAAACAGCGTCCTCAACCATGGGTTACGTCTGTTCATCGAAATCTTTATCTCCCCCTAACAAAACGACTTCGAGTTGTACCATTTCTCGTCTTTCCCTACTCCGGTTCTAGATTCTGACATGTACGCCTTGGTACAAATTGATCACCCTTACCTGGCTATAACCACGGATCGAAAGAATTTAATTGAACTACACCAAGATGACATAAAAAACTGCATTCAATTGGATAAGCGATGGTGCTTAACTCAAAACCCTATATTCCGCCATAGCACCGCTACCTCTTGCCCGATTTCCCCCTTTTGGATGACAAAACAAGAATCACCAACGAATGCGATGCGAAAATTATTCGTCGGAGCCGAATTACCTTATTTCCGGTAGGAGAGGGTAAGTGGTTGTATTCATCGCCCGTATCTACAAAAATGTCTCTTCTTTGTCCGTATGTTACACTAACTTCTCGAGTCTTAGAAAAACGGACTGAAATAGTGGGAGTAGGATTTTTAGTACTGCCGCCAAATTGCACCCTACAGGCGCCTTCATTTTCGATTCCAGCCACCCAATCAGAGTACACCAACGTGCGATCACAGACCACCGAACTGAGTTTGATGTCACTGGCTCCCTACTTCAGGAATGCTACGCTGAAGCCGTTCGAGCCTCATCAACTACAGCAGATTAAGGAACTTCTGGCCATAAATTAACGTCACCGACGATTGGGAAATCTCCGCGGCCAGGATGAAGGAAGCTGCCGCCCAACAAAAGTTACTTTTCTTGGATGAAAATTCCGAAATTCAACATCCTGTCTCTACGCGACTAAACATCTACCTCGCGGCTGGGATAGTTTTCCTTATCGTGCAAATCGCCTTTTCGTCTTTTGTGTGTACAAACTATGGAGTTACTTCAATCAACAGAACGCCCTAGGCCAGGCTGAAAGCCGTTATATTTTTAGGTTAGCAGTACGTTGGTTCAAACATCTTTCAATTCTGAACAATTCTAAACTAATCAGCATGTTAACGTTTTCTGTTTTCGCAGATGTGAGTGCATGGCTGCACGCCGTTTTGGTAGTTTTGGACCTCACTAACCATCAGGACCTTGCTTGTGCGTGCGAATCGTGCATGAGGCGCCGTGCTATCAGATTGGTTGTTGCGTATTTAAGTTATTGTGTCAACCCAATTAACCACAGCCTCCCCTTCTGCAAAAAAAGAACCTACAACAAGTTGCAAGAACAACTTGCAGACAAACTTTCTTACATGTGGTTAACACTACCTATGAACCGTAAGTTTCAATTAAATTATTATAGAACAGTTACACGTATATATAATATAATTAGGTTGTTCGGAGTTTGAAACCTGCATCCAGTGCTACAACCATACTCGTTTTTTGTAAGGGAAATTACCGGCGAGTGTGGTTGTATGAGTCTAAATGCCCTTTCTGTGCGAGATGAGCCTGGGACCGTTGCGATTCTAACGTGTGGAAGCTCGGAGTTCATCTAGTTACAATTAAACACTGTTGAACCCATCGATGCAGAGATGGTGGTGGTTGAGCAGGACGATGATGATCTCAACGCTATTGTGGCACTTGTTTGTATGTCAAATAAGCTGAAAACAAATTAATAAAAAACTCGCACTTGTATTCATAGTTGAAATTATTGGCGGGGTGGAGTCGGATAGTCGGGGTGGAAGTGTTGGCGCAAACATGTTTGTGTCACCGCATGGACCAGGTTTGATACAAACAAAGAGCTGGTACTTGATGAGTTGGTCGCGTTGGATGTAGGCACTGAAGACGATGAAATTGTAAACGCTAATAAATAAAACGGCTTTCTACATATTTTTTTTATTTTGTATTAAAAGTTGATATTTATTTTCACGTTATTTAGAATTGGGAGAATAGCTTCCAATTGTGGGGTGTTCAACACCGTTAGTGTTGGAGGTAAGACCCGTGGGGTTTTTGGCGGCACAGTGTTTGGAATTGTAGCTAACTTGTCTACCAATGGATATTCAACAATATCTGTAGAGATGTCTAAATCCCAAAGAGTAGGGAATTCTACCAAAATGGCGTCCAGCCATGCACGCACATCTGCGAAAACAGAAAACGTTAACATGCTGATTAGTTTAGAATTGTAAAAATAATAGCCCACCAACATCCTCATCGTTTTCAGTAGTCGGCGCAGACATGTCCATCGTTATTTACAAACCTTTTCCGTTTCCAATTCCCACAAAACACAGAAATAATCAGGACTGGAACAGACACACACATGTATAATTCAAACTAATATGAAAGCTTACCGTATGCCATGGTTGTTTGGTGTGATTTGAGTTAAGTTTGAGTAGCGTTTGATGGATACTTATTGTGAGATTTGGTGTGTAAAAGTTGCGCGTTGGGTGTGGCACATGTTACAAACCTACTAGTTTACGATTGGTGTTTGAGTTAATTCTAAATGTATAACATGGAGATGATTTGTATGAAAATAGTAGTGAGCTTTAGTTTTCAACTCTGTTCAACTTGTATGTAACATATTTAGTATAAAGTCTGTTGAAACAGGATATGTAGCAAAAATTAGCGGTGTGCGCAAGTTTAAACATCAGCCTGGCACGTATTTTAACTTTTACATGCTCGTGGGGTTCAATCGAAAATATTGTGCTGTTTAACTGTATCATTGAACGATGCGCTATTAGTTTTGTGTCAATCGAGTCTGGACGTTGTCTTTATTTACACGAAGGGTTGGCCGTTGAGAGGGTACTGGTTGGCGTACCATGTATCGGCCATCCCGTCGAGGCTGGTACCGAAGCACTCGAGCTTATCTTGATTGTTCCAGCCGTTGAAGATCGTCACTTGCTCGTATTTGTTCAGGAACAGCATAGCGTCCGTGAGCCCCGGAAAATCTTGGGGCAATCATAGCTTTACGTAACCTACCGGGTGCACCGGGGTTTGCCATGGTTGGGGTAGGGCTGTTTGGTTCGGCGAGGAGGTCTACGAGCCTCACGACGGATCCCCGCAGGTCAGCTAACCGCACTAACCTTCTAGGAGTTTCCGGACTTGATTCCGGCTCGCTAGGTTGTGCGTCGTAGCGCGTGAGGTTCAAGTCCGGACTTTGGGGTCTATTTGTCTCTTCGTCTCCGGACGGATCAGCTGAACTCAACGGAATCCCTTGCGCCTCCAAAGTAGGTTATTGTGGGCTCGAGACAGCAATGGCTCGTTTGGAGTTTTTACAGTAGAGCCACGAAGGATTGACTGCTTCCTTCCGCGTTTCTCCGGGCTGACGGCGTACAGTCACGGAACGGTGAATGTAGACTCCCTCGGAGGTAACGTTGGGGCCCCTGAGATACGTGTACCCCGGCGTACTGGACAAGGGACGTCGTTACCGGTTCCCGCGGTCTTCGGGATCGCCCCAGTGTCGCTCATCAAATCTCAAGTTCTCAAGAGTCACCGTAACGTTTTAAAACACTTAATTTCACCGATCATACCACCTTTCCCGGTCGATGCACCATTTGTCACGCCCAATTCTGACAGGGCATCACTTCTGTCAAGAATTAGGAGTAAAGTTCGAGAAAGGTGGATTCACAGAACTGTATTCGGTTAAACACAGCGGTGAAATTAAGGGGGACTAATTGTACACATAATAGGGGACTAGGACATAACAACACTACTCAGGACTATATACTTCGACTCTCTCTAAACCCTACTCGCCTACACTCTAACGCTCTAACTAAAAGACTCTCTCCATGAACTAAAACATCATCCTTGCCTTCAGGAATCCATCCTGCCTGGTGTATCCGTACAGGACGCGTAATCCGGTACACAGGCGGATGGATCCTCTGGTATTACGCTGATCTAACTAAATAAGTCAAGCGAAGCATGCAAAAAGAAAGCAATGCGAAATATAGCCGTGACAATATCGTCGTGTCCAGCCGCTTTGAATGGGCAAAGCTCCTTAACTATTCTGGATATTTATTCTAATGAGAAACTGTGTTAGAGGAAGATCTTGAGATCTTTGACCCCGGGACGCATTGCAGATAAAGGCGTGATTTTTTTAGTGGCCAAAGGAAACCCCGTTTAATAATTTAGACGCCATGAAGTTCAGTTTGCCTTTTGCGTTTAGGAAAGGTAGACCATCGTCTTGTTTTAGATATTCAATTCGGCTGCTCTGATTGGGACGAAATCGGTGGTCCAAGTTCCATATAGTATTGTAGTCATTATTCAGTTTTTGTATCCAATATTGGTCTTGGCATTTTCTTGTTTTTGCTCTGTAGTCATTTCTTAACTTTCGCCAGTTTCTTTCTCGTTCGGGACCGCCGAATAATGTATGGCTGTTTAGGGCTTTTGCCGCTTGTTTGCGCAAATTATGTAGGTTATTATTCCACCATGTTTTTTTTGGGTTAAAAGCAGATTTCTTATGGATATTTGCACTCATAGCGTTTTGGATTATTGATGTTACTTTGGATTATTGATGCGACTCGACCGCACAGTCTATGGCAGATTTACTGGAGAGATCAGCGAAGCGGTGCTTGAGATTTGGAAGTTCTTTGCCAATGTCTGAGCGTAGCTTTTCACAGCTCGCCTTTTGGAAACACCAGCAGGATTATCCGGCCTCGTTAGTAGAACCTTTAGCAGCAACATTGAGTATGATCGCCACGTGGTCAGACTCATTGTAGTAGTGCGTGTCATGAAGTATTTTCCAGTTCACTGCATTGCATAAATTTGTAGAGATCCACGTTAAGTCCATGGTTGATGCATGGCCACGTTCATTTAGGAATGTTGGTTTGTTCTGTGTGTTTAAAAGAGAGAGGTTGTAATTCATGACAAAATTGTAAAGTTTATTGCCCGGAATGTCCGGTGTTTTATTTTCCCACAGCCAGTGGTGAGCATTAAAATCACCCGTGATGATCACTTTGGAACTCAGATTATGGTAGCGATCACATGTCTTGGAGGAGTTCAATCATATTTTCCGTGTGTCTTCTGTAGAGTGCTATAAGAAGGACTGTGGCAGTATTTGGGCTTGGAAGACTTAAAGAGCAACAGGCACCAAAAAACAACTTTGTCTTATAAAAAGGAGTAAACAATATAGTTTCTAAATTTCTTAGTCTTCTTATCATACGCGAAAACATAGCCTAGATACAAAGAAAATAAGAAGTCAAAAATTCAAACGGGGGCATATTTTGCCATTGGCCAACGCGGTCACGTGGCTTTTATGACGTAGATATTGAGCGCTAAGCTTCCTGGACGCTCAGCTGACCGTGTGTTTTGTGTACTTACGAAGTTTCAACGTGATATTCAACGAGCAAAATTGCAGAAGGTTTTGAAGAGAGGGACTATTTCGATAGAAGCCAAATTATAGAGGATGAAGGGACGGAATTGGACCAGTCATTTATCATTCCCGTACCAATAATTGAAAGTTGTGCTCAGGCCTACCAGTTTGAGCCTTATGAGGCTGAAACGTCGGCAATGGCAGACGCAGAGCCAAGTGGCAGGCT
>RJJA01000055.1:105099-207710 GCA_003724045.1 Lepidurus arcticus | reverse complement strand
CAATATTGATGCTGCCTTCACCTGGAACAACGGCCGCACTTACTTCTTCAAGGGCTCCAAGTACTGGCGGTTCACGAACCTCAAAATTGACTCTGGCTACCCTAAGGACATGTCTGAAGGGTTCCAAGGAGTTCCCGAGAGCGTAGATACCGCCTTTGTCTGGAGTGGTAATGGAAAAATCTACTTCTTCAAAGGTAATTTCTAATTAAATCTCTCAACTAAATAGTAATTAAAAGATTAGAAGCACTATGATTTTTCGACTGTCTGAATTGAACATGCCAAGTTTCTAAAGTATTTTTATTTTATAGGGAGCAAATACTGGAGGTTTGATCCTGCTCTGCGTCCGCCGATCAAAAGCACCTATCCTAAGGACATATCCAACTGGGAAGGTCTGCCCGACAACTTGGACGCTGGTTTCCAGTACTCCAACGGTTACTCGTACTTCTTCAAAGACGGAAAGTACTGGCGATTTAACGACCGAAGCTTCAAAGTAAGGGGAAAAAGACTTTTCGTATCCTAATCCGCTTTAGAGACAGTTTTAAAGATCAATCTAAATACATTAGGTTGACGAAGGAGATCCTGCTTACCCAAGACCAGCCAGACAGTGGTGGTTCGGTTGTTCAGGCAACAGCAAAAATGCAGGTAACCACAGTACACTTTGGAATGTCCAAGCTGACATGCCCCTTGAAGACGACAAGGAAGCTGATGATATACTCGACGTAGGGGAGAAAACTCAGCGCTATGAAAACAGTTCCTTCTAAGCTTATATTTCGGCCTCAAAATTCCCGTAATACTTTTAAAACTTAAACCCATTAATTTTGCCTTCTCTAAAAAAGTTCTTAGTATTTTGGCTAAAATAGGGTTGGCTGTATTGCATATAATTTCTCCTCAATCTTCTTTCTATCAACCTAAAGAAAAGATCTACAAAATATCATTTGATCCACTAGAAAAACTCACATACTCTATGTAAAAACGTTTCATTTATTAAATAATTTAACACGAAAGAACGTTGGTGTTATAAGTTTATTTGTACGGTATTATTTTACATTTCTGCAGTACTTTGGGATATAGTTCTTCTAAAAAATTCATTTTATGTCACAGTTAAACCAATCACTGCACTTCAGGTTTTGACACGCCCTGAACTCCAGAAGCCGGTCGTTAGATGCACGGTAGTCTCTGACACGGTTGTTGCTGTGTACGGGCGTTTTGCATCAGGTCGTTTTAACCCATACCCCACTTCAATGATACAACTGACTTGATTCTCTGAAACATTACACTTTCAAACGGTAATTTTACTGTAATTTTTTTTTATCAAATCCAGTCCTTAATAAAGTTTAGTTCGTTGCTTGAAAACAGATGACGCTCGTATCGAGCTGGTTTCAGAATGTTGTGCTCCATATCCGTATTGGATGCTCCTTCGACAAATGTTTTACTCCTTGATGTTCACCAACAAAGTATCTATCGATATTAGATTTTAGTATTGAGAAAGGCTATGAATTCCCTTCCTAAACTCGATTTTTTGATAGTGCATGTAGTACTTCAACCCGTCGCATCGTATTAAAAACAAGCGGGATTTGGACAAGTCTCAAGTGGAAGTAGCTTTTTATATATCAATGTGAGAACTGTTTCTTGAACGTCTTTACATCTACCCCTGCTGTTAAGTGTTTAGAATTCATCCTATCACCTCGTACTTGTTGTCTCAACGTTTGAATGGCTGTGAAAAACTTACATGAAACTGGCAGGAGCAAAATTTAAAGACAATAGTAGTGCAAGCACGAAGCAGTTTCGGCCTCTTTTAATAACATCGCAAATAACGTTATAACAAACGTATATCCAAATTATGATCCATAAAAGCTGCTACATCTTTGGAATAACATGTTTTCCTTTCATCAAAGGACTAGGCGTGGGCTAATGCAAGTGGATAGTATTTTTTCCCTGCCAAAAGGTAAGCATTGCTGTGTGTATCTTTGTCTGTCCGTTTGAAGTTTGGCATGCTGGCATACTTGAGTTTTTTATTTATGAAAAATTCGCAGGGACGTATTTTCCTTTCTTTTCGAGTCATGGTCCTTTATTTCAGTAGGCAGTGCAGTGCAGTAGGCAGATTGAGTACGGCATATAATTTATGTGAAGATATTTTGTAAGATAATATTGATCGACATGTGCCAGCTCGTGTCATCCATGAGTGGGAATGGATCCTTTTGCAACCTACAATGTAATTGATGAGTCTCGCGTGTGACGCCTCACGAATTTTTGTTTTGTCTTTCTGATCTTTAAGCTATTGTTAACCCCAATACAGACAAGCAACTCAATTACAAGCTTGGTCTGGACAAGTAAAACCGAACAAGTGTTTCAAAACTTCCACGGATCGGCTCTCTTTACTTTCTAAAAAAAAAATTAAAAAAAAATAGGCCACAGTTAAACTTCATAATGAGCCCTAAGCTACGGCCCAGGTGTTATTATTCCCAACATTTAAACATCGCCAACGTGGTCTACAAAGCTGTTTAAGTCCCTTAAAGCTGTTACTGTCACGGTACAGTTAGTGGAATATCGAATAAAGCTCCTACGATGGGGCGGAGCTTAAATCTGTTGCGTTTATTACAGACTAGGTGGGATGAGTGTCTTTATTGCGTACGTTGCAGGATGAAGTGGACTAGCGACTACTAAAAAAGTAGGAAAACGGAGGACCGCATGTGCGCCTCATTGTTACAGCCTTGAGCTTAGGTTCTTTAACGACCCCAACTTGGTGGCTCTTCGTATTCCTGAAAGGGGGGAGACATATGGGACCCCCTTGAGTTCCCTTTTTCTTCATTTCGTACAGAAACAAAACTTACATCCATTTGCGTTTCCCTTCCCCATGTAGATTCATGGTCCCATTCTCTTTGATAACCCCTTCCACGAAATTCCGTGTCGTACTATAGCTTCTATATCCTATATGTTGCTCTGTATCTGTGCTTCGCGAGATCTGGGAATAATAGCTTCCTGGCTCTTTGCTTACAATTAAGATGGATGGATGTTTGGGCACCAGCGACATCTCGCTCCCTTTTAGCTTTTGCATAGGGGTTGACTTTGGCCGCTGGACATACGCATGTACTCAAAGAGTGCATCTCTTTGTTTGTGGTTTGCCGTGTATCGAAACATTATTCCTTTTCGCATGTGTGTATAATTTTCGACCACCCAAAGCTCAAGCTCAGTTTTAGATGTCAACTCCGTCATTAAGATGGATATTGCGGTGTTCGTTTCGCCGAGAGAATAGAAAGAGATGACGGTGACAGGTTCTGGCGGCTCCCTTAATGGCAACGCTGCACCTCTGTTGGTGATCATTTTGCCCGTTTCCTTGGCCATCCCTTTTGTGTACGTTTCTGCTCCCCCGAGTTTCGCTCCCTGTATTGTAACCTTTCATGTGGTGCCGGGTTTAGTACAAAGTTGTTCGAGCTAACTTTCAGTTTCAGACCAAAAGCACATACAAAAGCTTTTCCGCAACTTGAGTAAGACGGAAGGAAAGACAATTCCGAGTCCCAACTATTAGTTCCACCCCTGAAGCCCCTTTACATTAAGTGGAAAAGACTGATGGTATGGTAAGATTTTCCTCGCTTCGACGTATTCCTTCCCAATTTGTGTATAAAAAAATGCCCACGCTTTGATTGCACTCGGGGAATAAAGTAGCGGTGGAAAAAACGATAAAAAGATGAAAAGGCGATGTTGAGTTAATTCTTCTTCTTGGTATACAACCTTAGAATGAAGTCTTGTTGACGTACCACGCACAGCTTATCAATCTTCCAGCAAATCGTGCACGCCCATCTACGTAGCACACGGCAGCACAGGCCGGGCCGCTTTTTCTACGCTTTTCAGAAAGAAAAGGTCTGGAAAAAAATAGAGCTTATGTATGAGACCCGGGAAAAAGCCAACATGTTTACTTCCTCGCTCGCAATCCCGCCTGATCTAAATCGCACACCAGCTTATGTTGAGCCTTAACGCAAAAAAGACCGCTAGTCCTAGGAATTTTAGTTTTAAAAAATTTATTGATCTCCGAGGCTCGTCAGACAAAAAGGGAGGGAAATGTGCAAAACCGCCTCTTCCGATTTGCCCCCCAAAAAGGCAGCAAAAAGGATTAGTCCAACCCATACATAATCCACACTTATGTTACTTCCAACTTGAAGAGTTGCAGCGTCTTTTATTTCGTTTTTTATTGGAACGGGTAATGGTTCCATAAGATCTAGCCTTTAAATCAATTTTTATACGTGGGCCTTTTTCTATACAAAGCAGCGTTGGCCGCTATTTGCGTGTCGAATCTCGAAGCTTTCAGAGTTTTTTGTATTCTCTTGAAGCTGGGAAGGAGGGGCAAGGGGGTTATAAGGGGTGTAAAAAGAGGAGTTGCATTCTGGAGGAACGTGTCAATAAAAGCAAGTTTTGGGGGGGGGCGTACCGTATATGTGAACGCGCGTTTGCTTCCTTTGGGTCATCTCTTTCTAGCTGAAAGGGCCTTCTTTACCAATTTCTGTGCATATTTTGCTCGAGCTCTTGACGGCTTCACGACATACTTGAAGATTTTTATAGGAGGCCCTATAATCTTTTCGGGTCCTTTTGCGCTGTACCGTTTTTCGTTTTCTGTGTAGGCTTGCATTCCCGGTTTGTTTATTATATTTTGAGTCCCTGTGCTTTGCGCCTAATGAGTTTGTACTCGAAATCTAAAGGGTTCTCGATGCTTCGAATTCGTTTCTCTTTTTCTCGTTCGGGCTTAGAATGTTAAGTGGCAAAAAACTCGGAACGGTGTGCTTAAAAGGTTAATTGTACCAGCGTTATCGGCTTTATGGCTCATAAGGACGAGACGTCGGAACTTTTCGAACATGTTTCAATGCGGAAGTTAACGTTTGTGGTGTGGTAGGGTTCAGTCGGTTTGGAGAGGAAAAGTAAAGAAGCGTCACAAGACTTGAAATGTCTTCCTTTGGCCTCTTGCAATCATTCGTAAAAGAGATAAGGCTCTTCTACGAATGATTATGCTTAATGGGAAGGCAGTGGAAAACGATTGGGGCTCGGGAAGTCTCCGTAAAATGAAATGTGTGAAAAGGGTAAATGTGAGCCCTTCGTCCAACATTAAAATGTTCGAAATACGTGTGGACTGTTAGAGCTAAGCTAAAATGTTCGAAATACGCGTGGACTGTAAGAGCTAAGCTTAGTTCATTGTTGGAGTACGAATTGGGCACTAAACGTTCTCTCGTGCCAACCGTGCGACTTATAGCTTGCTAGTTGCGCGTTCCACTGTCTGCACTGGTGCAATATTTTTGGCACTCGGTGTGTATACACAGTGTGTAAGCATATACAGGTCAGACAGACTGAGTGCCAAAAATATTGCACCAGTGCTGTCAGTGGAACGCGCTATAAGTGTTTTTTTTATTAGTTTTTTTTTTGTTAGATCCATAGTTTGCTTAAGTTGTAATGCACCGATTTGGTCCCACTAAAAAAAGAGCAATTTGGAAGTATATTTACCAAGTTTTTGGCTATTGGCATTCGCTTTCTGATTTATATCGTTATACAGTTTTATTGTCTTTGAATTACAAGATTAATGTTCTTTTTAATTAGGAAAAGTTGGGGTAATTTATGGGTTGCTTTTTCCATTTCTTCGATTTGTTACGTTAACAGATATGGACATTGGTTCAGTCGTGGCGTTGATTTATTTCGCTTCGCTTTGGCCATGTAGGAGAAAGCAACTGATTATAACAGCAATACATTCAAAATAAGGCTAACTTAAGGGCTGTCGCAGAACTTTTGTGTTTCCCGTACGATAACGTTAAGATTTCGGCTTTTGTAACTGCGATTCTTGGTTCCCAAGGGTCGAAGGCCTTCCCACATTCGTTGTAAGTGTGCGTAAGCTACTTTTTGTTCTCTCGACCAACTTAAGGTGCTAAGTGGCAAAAAAAACAAGAAGGTATACTTAAAATGTTAATTACGAAGACGTTATCGCTTTTTGTGGCTCATTAGTGACGGTAGATTATTCGCGAGTCTGCTGGCTTGAAAGGTATTTTCGGATCAAGTGCTGTATTGTGTTTCAAGTACGAAACTCTCGAGCGGTTCCCAGAACGACAAATAAGCAAACACATTAGAATTTCCAGGCTGTTAAGTTAACATGCGCCACAGCGTGAATGTTGGATTTCTCTAAGGGAAGAAGATCGTGACGAGATCCTGTAGTCTTTGGATGTGAAACCAAGTTTTCAGTCAGACTTTGCTTTCGTTGATCAATAAAACTTTCGGTTAAAGTTACGACAGTTTTAGGTTTCACAATGTGAAAATCAAAGTGGGGCACAGACAAGCACAGTCTCAGGCAGCCGTAACGTTTTTGTACGTATGTTTAAACGTTAATATTCCTCTGTAGGGTAATTAGTTCAGATTCAATATACTGCGACCAAGTCGAAGGAAAGGGGCGGAACTTGCCAGCGGAAAAGCACCATTTTAGACCGGAATATGCGAGTGCATCTGTTCGCTCACACCGAACTTTGGTGATGGCAAGAGAGAAAGAGTAAAAGCTTGAAGTGTTGGGGGAAACCCTGACATGAAAGACATACATATATATATACGTAATTTACCCTAAAAACTCTCTTCGGAAATGTTCTTCATGAGAGCGCGTGATTTGGCCTAGCAAAATGGGAAGAAACCTTTAACATGCAATGAAATGCAAGAAGTTATTGCTCGCGTCGAATTGCCGATTAACTAAAAAGTCAACTCACACTTCGTGATCGCAGAAATGCAATGAATTTTCGGAATGGTGACAGTGATGTCCTTTCTTTGGGGCATCATAGAACTGCAATGTCACTCCGTTTTTAACACCGTTGTTATGTCTTAATTACGTTTGTGGCAGTTGGATGAACAAAAAACGTCAAAAAAAGGTGGTAGTAGATATGGTTTACATTTTTGCCTATTCGTTTGGATGAACGGGCATTTTATGGCAGTGATGTATGTGTATGAAAGTCGCGGGAGACGAATCAAGAAAGGAAAATTATTAGTTTCGCAGGAAATCTATGTACGCGGTTGATCTATCAAGATGTGCTGACAATGTGGGAGAATTCTGGGAGAAAATAAGCTATGGAAGTGCACGCATGCCATGTGCCCGTAGGGGTCTTACGGGCGTCTTAAATACGCTCTGCTCTATTGGCAATTATGCATGGAGCTTCATTATCGGCAGAAAGCAGAAAGGCTCAGATTGAATAGGGAAGCTCCCAAGTCTATGTGTCCCTTGTGAACGTCTCTGTCGTGTAGTGTGCGAGATAATTAGGCCTAGGTGCTTTCTAACGGCTTATGGACTTGGAGATAAGACAACAATAGAATGGCAGCTCAACACGCGACAGCGAGCGTCGTTCTGTATTATCAGCAGTGACCTTTTGTCCCTAATATTCTGCGCTTTTTGCATTATTGCGATTGCAGTATATCTATCTATATAATCTCTCTCTCTCTCTCTCTCTATATATATATATATATATATATATACAGTGGCGTCTGACTTACGTGGCATGGCCGTGGGGAGGGGCAGCTTTATTTATAGCGTTATAGGTACAAAGTAAGAAGAGTAAGGGAGAGTCACATGGTGGCTTACACGTATTAGGGTCGTATTATTGTTATTGCTTATCACTTGACACCCATGCGAGCCCACATGCTTCATTAAAGCAGTATCAGATGGCCTATTAGTAGGATAGGGAAGGTCTTTTTGGGTTGTGGGACGCATAACTGATCCCAAATAAAACTCCTATTTCCGTTCCTTATGAGTGCGTATATAGTTTTCTTCTCGTGTTCCGCGATCACTGCTTGTTTGTTTGGACCGAGGCAATCGATACGAATTAGGGTTATATTGAGAATGGTCGAAGCGAAAGCCAGACCAGTTGTTGTTTGGGTTTCGTATGTATGTATGCTCTATGGCGATATATATGTGTGTATGTTTATCGTGGCCGAGGCGAGAAAGACAAGCTCCCTGATTGTCGCCTCCTGGTAAATTCCCCAATAAAACAGCTGCAAAGTGAAGCCGAAATGTATGTCGGGCTGACTCCACATGCATAATGGATTGGATCGCAAAGTTGTGGGGAAACCGAACGCGACACGTTGTATAAGGAATTTACTTAGGAGCCCACAGGATTTTACTCCGAACAGACACCCTCATTTTTTCCCCAGGTCTCCAATTTGCATGTTCCGTTGCCACTTTTTCGTGACGGCTATTGCGAATGTCAAAAAGTCTCGCTTCCTAAAAAAGCCTGTCTATGTGCACAACTTTTTTGTCGCGAAGAGATTTCTGTATTTCTCTTTCCAGAACGGGCAAAGTTATCCGAGCTGTCGCCCAACTGTTAGCAGAATTTATATTTATGTGGCTTCTACCACTGTCTCTAACTCAGTGTAACTTCAATCCCAAGCCTGCAATATTCAACAGGCTCCACCCATCGTGACGCCCCTTTATTTACTTTTTCACGATAGAAGTCACTTACAACAGAGTTCCTGTCTGATCTTTAACTGCCTATCTAGGTATCTACACGTCCACCATAGATTTGATTAGATAATTAAGCCCCATCTTTAAGTTAAGTTCCCAAGAGTTCTTTATTTGGGATCATTAGAGGCGGAGCTCAACATAACCAACAGTGATGCCCTCCTCCAAAGACACCGCTCTATACCTTTCTAGCAAAAAAGTAGGCTTCATCGATTTCAATATAGACCCTATAATCTTCAGCCTAGGGTTTTTTTTCTTTGGTTTTTGTTCATCCTTTGATTCGTTCCGTTTATTTCAGATTATTGTATGGTCCGAAGGATTATCAAGAATTTCTAGACAGTTATCGCTCTTTTGTTTACGTATACTGGCCCAGAAGAGTGAAGAGCTTGGAAGTTGTCCTTCTTTCTTCAGCAAACTCTGCCCATTGCCACACCCCTTTTAGTTTAGTTTTCAAGATCGGTACTACTCTTAGAGCCCGCATACTGCCCAACTACAACCTTAGATACCCAAACAACTAAGCTCTGCACCTGAGCTACTTTTGCACGATGTATACTTTATTTCTCAAAATAGGGAGGTGCTTGAAATAAAAGTGGTTATTCCCTTACCTATATTCCAATCCTTACGTGGGTATGTTGTCCGATCCATCCGTTTTTCATGTATAGTAATTACATACTCGTGTAGCATTAGAACACGCCTGGAGTCAAATTTAGATACACATGGACTGCATCCTTTGCGCTTTTTTAAAAAAACAGAAAAAAATAAGTTCGTATTTTCAAATCAACTCCAGTTCAACGGTGTGACCACATCTTCTTTCGTGTTGTTTGTTCTTCAGCCAAAGCTTCTTTTCGCTTATCCCGGATTACTGTAATCCGAAGGATTGACAGGTGTTTGTCTGTCCCTTGTTTTCTGGCTATTTGGTATTGGCCCTCAAGTGTAATACCGTATTAAGGACATACAACTTCGGATTTTCTTTTTACGTGCCTGAAACCTTGCTGCTGGTCTTTTCCCCTTCGTTTTGAAGGTTGGCGTAGGGAACAAATCAAGGGTCCTTTGCTACAAGTTTGCTCTTTAGTAAGTCTAAATTACTTGAAAAACCCCCAACGACGTCCTTATGCACGATCTGCTCCCCTGCCGTCATTAAGCAAACCCGCACGGGGACCTAAAAACAATTACGCTCTCCAATTTTCCCGAAGCACACACGGGAAAGTCAAAGGAAAAGGTGCTCTGATTCTATTGTCGCTGGAATTACTTACCTTCTACTGTGTATTAGCTTCAGCTACCCCTCCCCTTTCTTGATTTGTTTGCTGCTGCTCAATAGATGCAAATAACTAGCGCAGCGTGTAAAACACGAACTGGCTTGGCGAAGGAAAGTTGAAAACGTTCGATTTTTGTGCCCGGGCACCCAGTGTTTCTTCAACAATGAAAAGTTCCCCTTTTCCCCAAGCATTAATCCATCAAGAGATGCTGTTGGCTGGGACAGCGCCAGTGATTGCAACTTTTCCCGCCTTTTTCTGCCCCACAACTTTTAAATACACACACACACCCGCAGAACAAAGCTCGTTAACCTAATCCTTTACCAAACCTCTGTACCGCATCCAGGAAAGCTTTTGAAGCATGACACAATGTCTGACAAACTTACGTGACTTGACTGGACATTACTCTTGTCGTTTGACCTATGGTTTCTCGCTTGCCGTGGCACGTTTCTTGGTTGGCCCGCCCTTCTTTTTTCTCTCCTGCCTTTTCGGTTTCTGGGCGCTCTGGAGAAAAAGTTTGCTAAAAGGCTTAGCTCAGCGAAGCTATTGATCTTGATTCCTTCTCATGCCCCGTAAAAAAATAATGATAAAAAAAACGACGAAACAAATGCGCTGTTATTATATGCAGGGACGTGGTATTAAGTCCCTGCACGACGACACAGCACATCTCGTCTGTTGGGTCCGAAAAAGCTGCTGAGCCAAATTGAGAGATAAATGGCTACGATGGCCTCATGAAACATGACATGTGGAAACCTGAACAGCATGTGAGCTATGGAAATATGGGGCTTGAAATAAATGTCGGATTGTATATTGGCAAGATGTATGTTATTCTGGGAGAATCCTGTTTAAGTTAACGGACCGTGAATGTCTAACCCAGGGAGAAGAAGAAAGCAAAAAATGTCGGAAGTTGGGTCGTTTCTCCGAAGAATTACGAATGTCAAACGAAGGAAGTGGAAAAGAAGACAAAAAAGGCTGTTAGCGTTTTTTTTTCATTTTTTACACAAAATGAAAACGAAAAATCTGTTTTTCTGCGCTACCGTTTATAACATGAGCAAAAAAGGGGAAACTTCGGATGGTTCTAATTTCCTGATTATACCACCAGTACTTAAAGGGGATGTTTCTACTCATTGCCTCATCAGATCCAGTCGCGGGGTTGGTAGCAGTCGTTTGAATTAGCGTTTTTCATGGGTGCAAGTCTGGAAATTGAATGCAGTTAAACTGCAGTTTCCCTTGAATGTGGTAGTGAGGAGAACTCGTATGCGGATTCTACACACAGACACATGCTGGTCGAATACATTATGAATTAGGTTAGCTTTATTGGCCAAAGGACTCAGTCGTGGCCGGGTGGGTTTGTTTGGTTTAGACTCGGCAAACTCAACTTACATTTCACTGGTATAAACTTTGAGCTCATGAAACCTGTTTTGGCTGGGAGAACCTTTGACTCCATAATGGATGAGTTGCTCTTTCATAGCAAAAGCTGGGCGAATAAGGCGCTTGGGCTTGAGATATACATGTTGACCGAATAAATCCGAAGGCTTTCCAGATTCCATCATGTGCTCCAGAAATCGCTATTGTCGCCGACACCAAAAAAATACATACAAAAAAGGGCCAAATGGCTTCATATATTTTGCAGCTCCCGGGCGCGTGCTCCCGTCCTTGCACGATGATGTATGTTCAGCCTCGTGGATTGAGATCATTATTACTATTATTATTGGGATGGACATCATCCCTCCCTGATTGCCTTTCGTTCTCGTAACTCGCCTTTCCTTGTGTTTTACTTGAGACAGCTTTAGATTGGGAAATTAAAACAAATGGGGGCTCCTTTGCTTCAGTTCAGGAAGCTGAATTGAGGGAGTTATTATAGACATGAGTCGCACCATCTTTGGGCCAATGGAGTATAATAGAACTTTGGCAAATATTAGGGGGAAGAAAAAATTACATCATTTGTGCCGTAGTCGGGGCAATAAGTGTTTCCTAGTGCAATTCGGCGCCACCCTTCCTTTAGAAAGGCTCGTAGTCGTAAAAAGGACAGAAAAGTTACATTGAAGCATCTTACGTAATAATAACGAACGAAGATGGGATTAAAACCCTGTTTGCAGACTTCTGCGTAAAATTAGTAGTGGCTAGCGAACTAACGCTAAGGCGGATGGACGCTACGAGTCCGGCTTAGGAAGCATGCATACCTTTGGTTAACCTTCTTTGTCTCTCCTCTACACCCACTTAAGCGAAAGAACCCTACACGGGAGAAGCGAGACGAGTCCCAGGTTAGGAACATTCATTCCTTCGGTGAACCTTCTATTCCTCCCCGTACACCCACTTAAGCGAAATAACCCTAACCGGGAAAAGCGAGACGAGTTCGGGGTAAGAAAATTTGTTCGCTGGGCCACCTTTTTTAGAAAGTTTGAGCGGCTGCGTGTGAATCATATTGAATTATTTGAAGTTACAGTTGAATTTTCTCGAAGGTTTTACAGGCCAGCTGCTCGTTGAAGTTACGTCATTGTACCTAATATCGTCTCTACGGGACGTATTTTTTCGGGAAGGTTTATGTACAGCCAAATTGGAGGCACTCTGTGCTTGCTCTATGCTGCACTCGACGCAGTTGGGAAGCAATTGAAATGCGAAGTCTTGATGGAATTCGGAATAGCTTTGGGGTTCGTCGGTATGGAATCAAAACATGCTTGCGTTTACCTTAGATATTTATTTAATTCCTTGCAACCGTCCGAGAAAGTTGTCTTGGGTGAGTGTCTGCGCATATGTGTGGGATGAAAGGAGGCTAACAATAGATACGGTACGTATATATCGAGGGTTGTAGTTATTGAATGACCCGTAGATGTATAAGAACGGGGCGGAGGAACGATCGTAGTATGTTATGGATGTGGGAAGGAGGAGTTGTGGAAGAAGAAGTGGGGGTGGATCGGAAAGGGACGGAGACAACAATGGATGTCGGTACCCCGCGGTGCCATTGTTGGACCACATGCCATATAGTCTCGCTTGTATTTGAAAACGTCAAAAGCGCTGACAAATAGGAAAGAAAAGTGTGTGTAGAGGGACGTATCTATACAGCGATATTGCTGCCAATTCTTTTTTTTCATTATTGTTGAATTTGAGTTTTGGGGGTTTCGCTCTCTATTATCTGTCTCATATCATCGGCGTTAAATGGTTGATGCTCTTGAGCAAAGAGGTGGAAGGACTGGAAAAAGATAAGGGTTTTGGTCGGGACACGTTGAAATATTCATGCTGATGCAGTGTCCACATCAATGGTACTAGTAGCACTGGCGTGTGTCTTGGGAGCAGCCTTTTGGACGTGTGGGGAAGAAATAAAGCGAAAAGAGAGAAAAAGGAGATATAGGGCTGTAAAACTTCAGAGAACGCCGTACGGAGGCGAGGGCTTCTTTTCTCCTATTTTTTATGTATCTTTTTCTTTTGCTATAGCCTGCCTGGCCTGGGTAGCATTAGGCTCTATATACCCGTGTACTGGGAAAGAGCAAAAAAAGGAAGACGTAGCAAAGTAAAAGACAACTTTGCCATGAATCGTGAGTCCAATACTGGCCAAGACACGCAAGAGCTATGATGGTCCTGCTCTTAAAAACTTTAAACATGAAACAAGTTACTGTTAAAGATACCCGTTTTGGTCCACCGGAATTTGATTAAGGCATATTCAGGTGACGATTAGTGAGCAATCCGAAGGTAGCAAGTTTGTTTCAAGCTGGACACTTTCTGTTTACTTTAGTGATGGTTACAGAGGGAAAAATTATATTTGAAACTGGCGTTCAGTGATAATTAGGTTGCAGTTAGTGGAAATTAGGTTATTTGCGAAATGGAATGAAGTTGCGGGAAAATCTTGGAAATCTCCATACTTCATAACTTTGGAATGGCCCGACGCTTTCTTACACTGCGTACTAAGGCACTGATGGGGATTAAAAGCTCACATTAAACGAAGTCGTAGGGATATTCAAAAGTCGTAGGGCTCCTACGACTAAACAAGTGCAAAAACTTGGCCGGCAATTAGCTATCTATTTGTTTTCTGACTTTCTTACGCAAGGCTTTCGCCAAACAATAACAAACATCAGTGCCATCTGTGCCTCTTTCCCATCAATTAGCTAAGGTACACGGGATCCTTAACAACCTTCATTTGTAGTACTTTTGTTTTCTTTTAAAATATTTAATTACTTAGAACGGTGTGTTTCTATTAGAGGAAAAGTATTAGAATTGCAACAATACAGTTACTGTGTCAAAAATGTTGTGGTACCAGGTACCTTTTATGCCAATACAGTATTTGTAAAATTCGAAGAAAAGAACTTCGTTATTTCAAATAAGGTACTGCAAAACTCGAAACAGCGTAGCAGTTAGAAAACCGGAACAAAATTTCATGTATTGTGAAATTGCACATTTTTTAGAGCATTCGCTAACAAGTATGAAAGGGCATCTCGTTGCTACATTGTCTTATGGGATCAAAAGGAAACAAGCACCGATGAGTGAGTCGTTATTCCCAGAGTCCGTAGTTGATACATGTTATTCCTTAGTGATTAGTGCCCCTGTGGGGAATAGCGTACTCGTTGATCCGTGCAAAAACTGGCTTTTCTGTAAACAATGTTGCGAAACCCGGAAGTTTTGAAAAGGTCCACGACTTTGATAAAAAAAAAAAACTGCAGGTGTTCCCCCAGAGTATCCTTTGCTTTTGTCCAAGAATTCTCAGATGTACCGGACAAACTTCTTATTTTCGCCAAAAATGAATTCACTTAGTAAATCAAGTTTGTCTTGGGCATTCAAAGTGCGCGCGTAGGAGTCGGGACTTTCGCGTTGCATTTCAAAGCGTCTCTGAACACGTCTTTGTGACATGAACCAAAATTTCGATTGAAAGGCTAGCTCCTGCAATGCTACTCAAGCTTTGAGAGTTAAGTTACCCGAATTTGATAGATTCTATGGGGAGTATATTGTCCGAGAAGGGTATTTGGCAGGTAAACAAGCCACTGGTAGTTTTTGCGCCATTTTTTCCTTTCGCTAACCGCGAGCTCACTTTTGCGTGTCAAAGGGGTGTGGTGCTGGTGTGAGCTTTGGAGTCTAGCCAATACCTAGAACTGTCAAGCGCGCTGCTTTGGCACTGCTGTAAACCTCGCTTTTTTCAGATTATGGTGTAAAAAAATCAATGAGCGACTTTGCTTTCGATCCTAAACCCCAGTTTAATTTTAATGTTTGGAAAAACGGTGGTCCAGACACTTTTTCCTGGTAACTCCATTTCTTTCTACCGTCCCCACTCTTCTTTTCCCGCTTCCCATTCTGACAGGCCACACCCCCTCCCATTCGTGACGCAGTCGACCCAGTCCCCCCTCTAGCTTTTAGGAGCGCTTCAGGTTTCGCGCCATCTGGAGCGTCAGTTTTCGGCTAGCAAGGCAGGATAGTAGACGCGGATTAGAGTGGCAAGCAACAAACTTGAATTCTCAAACACGAGTTTGGAGCTCTCTTTGCGCTCGTCTGGTATCGTTATCCTAACATCAGAAACTAAAAGCAAAGCGTGTGTACCTATCCCAAAGTAAAAGTTACTGATTACACTCGTTTTTGAGGTGCAAGACACCTACATCGCCCTACATTTCTCACTCCTTGAAGCTCGAAAAAGTTGAGTTTTCGAAAAGTCCTGGAACAGTTTTCGTGGGGTGTGTTTTTATTTCTGGTTCTTGGTGTAAACTGAAATTCTTTGGCCCTTTGGATCTCTTATTGTTTTGGAAACCAGCAAAGAGTGGAGAAGTGCAACTGTGCGCGGTTAAAGCGTGGAAAGCCCATAAGGATTTAGGAGGGGAAAGTCTACTGCTCTTCCCGCCGCCGTTCATACGAGGTAATTTTATATTATTGGTTTAGGGTTATGGTTGTGTTATTGTTATGGTTGAGCTGGAGTATTTCAAGTGGCACGAACATTTCGGGACGTACTTTGAAAAGGGCCAAACAAAACGAGAGCGAGACTGTATATTTACAAACAGACATAGGTAAACTGATCTTAATTTTTAAAAAATCTTATAAAAAATTAAAGTACAAAATATATAAAAATTAAACGCAGCTGAAGTGTGGTTCGTTTCTTGGAAGCACAAGTTGCTAGAAAACTCAAGTTCCATTAGAGTAACCACAAGTGCTAAACCAACGCCAAAAAGAACAGAAAAAAGTAGTAAAAATTGAAAGACTCGTGATTGAGTGAGTGTCTTAGCCTTTTCAACGCCCATTCATGGATCCAGATGTTTCTCTCTGTGTTTTTTTATTTTTTTTATTTTTAGGTCTGGGAATTATTATGATCATTTTGCTTGAATATATACATATCACGAAAGAGGTCGGTTAAGAGATGGAGTTCAAGTGTGGTAGGCCTCTGAATATTTTTATTTATTTACTTTTTTTACACTGCATATAGTGTGAAGCTACGAAGAAGAGAAAAGGAAAAAAAAGTTGGAATAAAGATTAAGTAGCTTAACTTTAGACGGCAAGTCACGATTTCCTGGCTTAGCGGTTTCCAGATGGGAGTTTGATTGAGTCACGTTTCTTTTTCTTTTTCTCCCCTCTTTTATCGGGTAAAAGGAGGGGGGGGGGTGAAGTTATGAAACGACGAAGATAGGAAACTACGCATACGGGGAAAGGAACTTGACCTATTGATTTCAAAGTCAAATGCTGCGTCCAAGAAGTTTTCCAGAAGCCCTAAGAGTTTAGCATGTCCTGCAAGATTTATTATTCTAAACGGCTGTAAAAGAAAAAAGAAACCCGAACCGTAAGCTCTCCTTTGAGCTTACGTTGTGTGCCTGTGCGTGCTTTGCGTCGTTCGCTGCCGTGTTTTTAAGCGATTTTGTACAGGTAAAGATACCCAGCAAGGTGTACAGCCGGTTCGTGTCTGCTACAAAGAGCGCCATAGGCCAAATACCTGGCGGATCAGCCATGTCCCCGGTCAAACTTCTGTAGATTGTAGCAACTTGCTGCTTCTAAAGCAAGGAGAAGCAGAGAAGGAAGGTATGTAAGGAACAAGTTAGTTTTGTGGGGGGCTCCGTTTGGGGCATCTGGTTGGCGTCGTCAGTCGTTGTGACCGGTTTCTTCTTCTTCACAAGTTCAACCGGAAAAGGAAAAGGGAAGAGTAGAATAGGTTTCAAGTTCAAGTAGCCTCCTAAACTTTTGTCCAATTGTCACTTTCATGGGGAACATGGAGAAAGTACCCCCGGTTTTCGTTGGGCTATCTGGGGTACCGCCAATGCTAATCTGTTGCAGTTGGGGCGCCTTTTTGTCCAAGTTTGGTCGTCTCACGTGTCGGGCCGTATGTTTCCTGCCATCTCAGTGCGGCACTTACGCTTTTGTCGACTGACTTGAAGAAGCTATAATTATCCTGGAGCCCATTCTGGCTGCGACAGATAGTTTTGCAAATAGCGACCTCCATTCTAAACTTCGAGGGGGGGGGAGTTTCGGTTTCGCTAGACTTACTCTTCCGAACATGTATACTGTATCTTACGTCGCAGAAACCAGGAATGGGGTTATCATGTTTTTGGCTAAGAGGCTAAGACCGTGCCAAAAATTAAGGTTAAATTTATGGGGAATCAGATAGGAACGGAATGGGCACTGAAGAATTTTTGCATTACGCAGTTTACAGATTAGGTTTATGGGTTTATTAGGGATGTATTAGGTTTAGTAGTCGGATAAGAAGTGATGCACCTTGCTTTAGGAAACTTCGCGGACATGTTTTACATCCCTATGTTTGCAATCCTATTTTCTATTTGCAAACCTTGACTAATGCAGGAAGAGTCCTTTCGCCATATCCTTTACGGGGTGTAGTGCTCGTAGATAAAAATTCGACATGCCATTATGAGTAAACTGAAACGAGTTTTTACGCGCCGTTAAAAAAGACTTAATGTAGTCACGTCTTTCGGCGAACTTGTACTTACATTCTTAACATTAGTTGTAGTAATTGGCGAAGCCAGAAGTTAAGGCCACGGTGTAGTGGAACCGTATGGCGCTACAGCATGGCACATTTTGATTCCGAAATTCAAATTTTCTGTGAAATTGTAAGCCGCAATGAAATTGTATTGTGACAGTAATGCATGGGGTGTATTTATCGAGTGCACCTAATAAGAGTTTTTTTAATAGAGTTTTTCATATTTTTTTTATCTAGAATCAAATTTATTACAATTTTAAATAAATTATGTATCAAAATGAAACGAACAGGCTGCATTAGATTTTCTTCTTAAGATATTTAAAAAATTCAATTATCTCTTTCTGTTTCTGTTTTTTTTTCTTTATCTCTTTAATTTCTCGTTAAAAGCTGGCGAAGTTACAATAACAAAGATTATGACATCAGTGCCGTCTTCTTACAGAAAATGATCTACAACTTATCTGAATTTGGGTTATGGCAATCGTAAATCTTGAACGACGATCGTCCTGCTTTGGGGGAATTTGTATGGTTCTTTACTGCAAATCGTGGAACTAGCTTGATGCAATGGTAGGAATGTACTGTGCTGTCGAAAAAGGCCCAAATGGATACTCCAGAGATAGCTTGTCCAATTATGTCCAAACCAAACCGATCTCCTATATCGTGTTCAGATTAAACCAAAATTTTTTCTTATAGCTTCAAGCATTTTACTGTAAAGTCTGTAAAGCGAAGAACCATTTTGACCTAGTCTGAACACCCTTTAGGAGTTTGGTCTGGATAGCAGGGAATGAACGTGAAGTTTAAACCGGCTGACCAGTAAAATAAAAAATAGTAATTGGATAAGCGATCTCTAGGTATCCATTGGGTCTTTTGGGGATACTATAGTACTGTTTGTGACAAATGTCGCGTTTTTTCACGAACAAAGACGACATGAATTGAGGATTGCATACTAAAGGGGCGTTCAGAAAAGATGAAAGGTGTGGAAGATATGGAACTTTGACGTATATGTAAGGATTTTTACGTCATGGTATCGAATGTTATCTTTAGGAGGCGTATAAGTTTCCACTTGTACTTTACGAGTTGCGAAAGCTATTCTCTCGCTCAGGTGTCGGGGGACGGGGTTTTAGGAGCCTAATTTGCCGGACATTTCTCCTTCGTAAACAGTGGGTTTCTAAGATAGCAAATGGGGAGCTCGTATCTCTCCGTAATGCAAATGACACCTCCTTAAGACCACCGGAGCCTCGAGTGTGAGTTGTTTTAGCCATGACGCATTTGCTGTTGTTAGAGGAAGAAGAGAAGGATAAGGAATTACACGAAGAAGCAAAGTTTTGTAAAGTAGGGGGTATCGTATTTCACATCCAAAATGGCGTCGTTGTCTGCCAAGATAAGGAGTTCGTGAGGGCGACAAGTGGGGTTTTTAAGGCAACGAGGAAAGGTGCTGAGGAGGAAATGAAGTGGTATAGAGTGGTTGGTGGAAGCCTGAGATATTGTTCAGAAAATTCTAGCGAGAGAAAGGGGAAACTCATCCCCAGAAAAGGGGTTTGGAAAACACAAGACGTGATCGTTAAAAATTTTGAGCAAAAGGAGCTTATTAAGAAAGCTATTCGTAAGCTGTGATACGGGATGATGTCGCAGAGGAGACCGTTAGGGAAGGTGTAACTGGATATGGAAGAAGAGAAGATGCCAGGGATGGAGATGCGAAAAAGCGGTTATCGTTTCTAATGGAAAATGAATTGTCTCTATGGGCGACAAACGTCAAGAGCAGCGATAGTGTAAAAGAGAGGCGCATTAGCGCACAAGAAGGGATGACGAGACAATCAAGCTGGGTAAATGATGATTCCCCCCGCCGTCTGTGGGTGTATAAACTTTTAATGGTGTTTTCCAGCGGATACAATAGATTCGGCATTACTCATTAGGCCATATGTGCTGCGTGGGCTCGTTGATTACCAGACCAGCGAGCAGCAGGCAAGTTATTAACACATGTGCGTGATAGCATCAGAACTATAGACAGGAAAAGGCTCATTTGCATGCGAGGCTTAACGCCGTTGAAAAGGGAACTAATTGTATGCAAATTTACCGGTAAGTAATGAGCGGAGCCGTGTTTGTCTGTGTGTTTGCTGCGTTAAAACGAAGAGGCTTGAGCTCTGTTGCCAGTCATAACAAGACAGTAGACACGTTGACGTTGAGCTCTATTTAAGTGAGATCGTGAGCGAACGCGCTTACGCTGAGCGGAGGAGCAGGCAATGACTTCTAATGATGTGAAGTGTCTTTCACGATGCGCCCACCTAAATTAGCTTCGAGCAAAAACCTCGTTAAGGCCTACCATGTGTTGACATGCTTATGACATCTCAGAAACAGGCCCTTTTCCTATATGCTCGCAAAGGGTCCATCACTGGACCCAAAAAGGGGGGACATTTGCTAAGGTCGCCTCATTTGACAGTTAAAAGACGTACAACAGCGAGATATAACGCCACAGAGAGACAGGATGAGCCCGCAAGGGCGACAAAACGTTCGATTTCACTGAGTTAACCGGGTATCCAGTAACCACAGGCTGTTACGTCGCGTGGTTGCCACACAGAAACATTCGATTTCATGATAGGGAAAGGTGTAAGCGTCGCTTCACTGCATAATAGAGACACGGGGTTAAGGCTCCCGTATACCTTAGCTTATTGGTGCGAAACAGTCACAGATGGCACTGGTGTTTGTTATTGTTTTGCCGAAGCCTACGTAAGAAAATAAAAAAAGAGATAAATAGCTCATTGTCGGCAAAGTTTCTACGCTTTTTGTGATTCTGAACAGTAGACGGCTTGATTTGGGATAATGTGCTGCTACAGCAAATTTTGATGAACTTGTCATCAAAATTTGCTGTAGCAGCACAATATCCCAAAGCAAGCCGTCGAACTTCCGGAACAAGCTTTCTCGAAAACGGTTTGTCAGATTTGAAAGCAATCTAAAACAAAAAGTTTTCTGTTGTTAGCAGCTAGTGTACAATCAAGGGACAGATTTTTAGGCAACGCAATTCTCATAGTTACAAACTGCATTCGCATATGGCTAATTTATTACTCATTGGAAAAATTGTGCATATGGTTGTGCACTGCCTATTACCAAGTTCAATATTACTGTCAATTATTTAATGAAATTAAATACATTTTCATGAAATTAAATATTTTTCATGAATACCAGTTTCCTCAAAAAGTTTTGCCAAGTTAAGGTATACGGAAGCTTTAAAAGTTGTTATTGCTAGTAAATCTAGACAAGAGTTGTATTTTTGATGGGTAGACACAAGGTCAGAAACACAGGAACACTACGTTGTCTAGGCGGCCCTTAATGTATCGTAAAGCGAAAGCCAGTTAGTTACGATGTTACGATTGTCTTTCGATCGGATTTCGCAACGTTTCGTCGTGATTGTTTTCACTGCGGAATACGACTTCAAAAGTTTGTGACCATAATGACAAGCGCGTGACAGACCAACTTTTGTTATTAGCATAATCGAAGCTGTGGGTATCCACCCTACATTAGAATGGAATGGAAAGATCTTAGGAAACGAAAACATGATCAGACATCAAGAGCCTTAGCAACAGATTCAACGCAATCAAGGCTCATATCTCGTTCTGCCATTAGTGCTATGAGCTTAACAGCGCTGTACTATTGGTGAAGGTCGTGAGATTTTATAGTTCACTATAGGAACTCGGCCAGTTAGCAAAAACGTTCGATTTTGTGTCGCTATATGTTGTCCGTCACGTCAACACAGCGAAAAACGTTCGTTTTTTGCCCTCACCCTTTTGTTATGCGAGGCGAGCCTTAGAGACAAGCGCTACTTTTGTGTAGGGACAAAACGATAGGTTTTTCTTGTATGTCTAGTGTAACCCATATTAGAGGTACAACCAGACTTCTCATCGAGGCTATAAGAAAACGTTCGTTTTCATTCCCAGTCGAGGCCGTGACGTGACGACTGGGAAAGAAAACGTTCTATTGGGGCTCTGCTGTGTTGCCAAATAGTGGACGCATTGAGCAAGAGCCGTGACTAGTCAAAAAAGACTGCTATTATAGCGACTATTGCCTTCTAATTCCTGGCGTCATAAATTGGGTCATTCCTTGTATACGGCGGAATGGATATTGGGCATCTAAATTATTTTCGTGATAGAAAAAGCATGCCACACTCGCCATGCATAAAACAGTACGTGATGAGACGATGGCGATGGATACATGCATGGGAAATTGGGGAGGTTTTGCCAGCCATGGAGCATGGAGATCCCGACTATAGAGACGAAGAAAACCCTGCTGCTCTCGCTGTCTGGCTGATTTCCCAGGCTTTAGGCTTGAATTAATTAATGCGATATCACGCGATCTAGGTTTTCGGATTATTCCTTACTCTTGTCCCGAAACACTAGTCCCACCAAAGAAGCCCGTTGGCTCCCGTCCGTGTAATCCAATATAACCTTATATGTAACCTTTGTAGGATAGAAAATAAATTGCTACAAAAACTTGGTAATGACAGCTAAAAGATTCCGCTCCCCCTCCCTTTTTTACGTAAGAAGAATATACTATCCAGAAAAAATGGAGATTAAAGAGGCGGAAAGCAGTGGCCGATCAGTGAGAAAAAAAGAATGTCATTGATGGATAGTAGCACGTACGGGAAGGTAAAATGTTACGTGCGCAGTTAATGTTGGGAGTAATCGGGATGGATGATTTGGGGTATGCTGTGCGGCCGAGTACCAGGAACCCCCCTTGATATAGAACTCGATGGAACGATCTATTTCCTCTTGGCGTTCATTTTTACTCGCCCCTGTTTGTTAAGGAAGTGACTTGCCCTGGGGAGTTGGAAATTTGGTCATGCATATATTGATGGGTAAGCCATAGATGGATGGCCAGGGAAGCATTTGTTGACGTTAGGCAAACTGGGTACTGATCCCCAAACCTTAGATTTTCATTAGCAAAGGACGTAGGACGCGACTAGGAACTAAGGATGGTAGTTTGGTATTGAGCGGAAGAGTCAAATTGGGACGAGAGTGCGGGAGCAGAGGCAAGAGAGATGTCGTCTTACGGGGGATAACAATTGAATTGGAACCCGAGGTAGGGGGAAATTTATGGCGAGATTGAAAACTGCCAGGAAGACCAAAGAAAAGGTGTAGCAGAGAATTGAAATGTCTCTTGAGACGCGGAAGCTGGGACGAGGGGGGTTTTCGGGTGTTGGAAAGGAGTATGAATGACGAAAATGCATTGTTTTCATTGTGAGTCTTGTCTTGTGGAGAGGTTTTTGAACCCCATGAGGATAGGGGCCACTAAGGTTGCCTACACCAGGTCATGATACACGACCTTAGGGCGTGGTGTGTTGGTGGGGGCCTCTTTGCCGGCATTTTTCCTTTCAGGTTCTTTTTTACGCTTGGATGAACTAGAGGAGGTGACTTATGACCTGACTTGGACTGGTGTAAGTTAATGATTTTTGGGGGGAAACTGTCCGTACCATTTTTAAGGTCGTCGAAGCTTGTCGATGTTGGGGAAGGGGGGTATTGAAACTGGTTTGTGACCCTGTTTTAGGTGATTAATGACTTATTTGACCCAGCGGAATTGTAACTGCAACGCTGTGCAAATGGCTTGGGAGTCGCTGGGTCGTGATTGAAGGATGCGTTGTTGCTTGAATAAGCTGGATCAGAGAACTATTTTCGCCCTGTCACCCTGTTTATATGACTGACCTAATCAAGGATGCAAATAACCCTTCCTAGGGGTCCAGAACGTTGATTGGAGGTTTCAACGCGTTTTTGATTGCGTGGTTTACGCGGCAAAACGCAATAAACGATGGCAATAATTCTTATTTTTACGATTTTTTTTTCAATAAACGATGTGCGGTATTCTCATTTTTAGATCTTTGCATACAAAGTGTCAGCAGAATTGTCTGCCTTCACGCTTATGCATTTTTTTCAGTGATAAATTCGTCCACAACTGCACGCCCAGTGGTAGAATAATTTGTTTTAGGATTTCTACGGCTTCGAGCTTTGCAAAAGGCTTTTTTAAGTTTGTTTCGTTAGTTTTTTTTTCTTTTTCGGCCATGAGAGATTCCGATCACACGTGACGTGACCTTTCATAACTGATCGTTCCGGCTATTTTTGACGTGATCGTCAGAAGGTGATATCCACAGTATATAGATTTGGTTGTGTAAACGTTTGGTTTATACAAGTTTGGTTGTGGTGTGATCCTAAAATGCAGGGGTTGAGGGGGCCAGGCCTTAGGGCACGGGATTTACATGTCCATTTCGAAGACATAGGGGTCAGATGTTGTTTACGCGTACTACAGTACATACTTCCATTCGTTAATCTGTTGTGTATGGGCTACAAGACGCAAAAAATACATAGAATCAGCAATGTCATATAGATATGGACGTATAGTGTACCCGGTTATTAGGGAGCTCGTAAAGTATGGGTTGTAATGACTGTTGAAATTGATTACATGTTCCGAGTAGGTCGTAATATCCACGAAAAAATCCCCGACAACATTGCTCATGCGAATGCCTATAAATGCGTATTGTGGGAGCATAAGGACTGCATTAATGTCTTCTAATGAACGTCAACAAACTTTATGCCAAAACGCGTTCTCTTCGGAACTGGAATTAACGGGCGAAAACAAGTAATCGAGTTCATCTTGATTCCCTTTTTTATTACTTATCCCAGACGCAATAACTAAGTGTCGCAGGCGTAACGAAGCTCTCTGAACCGCATTGGCGTGTTCGCGGAAAACTTGTTTACATGGCATAGTTGGGGTGGAATTCCTCAAAGTTTCCACGTTCCAGTCACGGAAATTGCTTTGACGACCTTATCGCTGACGATACTTGTTCCCATTTTAGTTCCACATTCCCCCAAACTTGAGGTTAGAAACTGTGGATAAACAAAAACTTGCGTAACATGGCGGACCTGCGGTTTTTAATGCCCATCGAAAAAGTTCCTCTGTCGTTAGTACATTAGATGCCGCTTATTGTGATGACGTCTGTCAAGTGAATATTGATTTTATTAAGCGGCGATTCTAATAACCGAAAATCGAAATATGTTCCAAAGAAACCAAAAAACGAAGCATCGTCTACTTTTTTACACTTTCCCTCCGGTTTCCTTTTTCTAGATTCAGAACACCCACTACTGATTATTTCGTAACGATTTTTCAACCATTCTGATCAAGATGATTGAGAAATTTCTAGTTTAATGGCCGCTTCCCTGTGTGGCAAGTCTTTCAAATTTAGCTTGTCAATAAGTTTCAATGAGCCGCAACTTCTCTTTTACATTGAATTAACTTTTGATCGTCGCCATTTGTATATAAGCACACGTCTAAAACACAACTAATACTGCGCGGCTGCGCCTTCGAAGCCTGCTCCTATGCTGAGGAAGAGTTCTCAACATGATTTCCCTTCTAATTTCCCCCGTCAATTAAAGGAACTGGTCATTCAATTGAATAACCTGCTCATTTAGTTGACTGGAAGGTTTAGAAAGGCTTTTCCCCTACGCAAACTCTCCTAACTCTTCTAAGCAAACTAGAAGGGATTTTCCCCTGAGCGTAGTAGTAGGCTGGAAATAACAGGATGTTCGAAACGACGAAAACGTTCAAAATGTTCGAAACGACGAAAATGTTCGAAACGACGAAAACGTTCAAAATGTTCGAAACGACAAAAACGCAATGTCACTGGCCAATTCGGAAAGTCCGTGTGGCATCACTACTGTAGGTTCGTTACTGTACTGTGAATATTCTTTTGAAATGGATTCTAATATCCGACTAAAATGCCGTACATTTGACCACTTTGATCGTCCCTTTTAAATTTGATTTCCTAAAGCGGCTCATTCTAGTAACCCGTGATCGCACTACGCGGCATCTACTGTGTATGTGGTGTGTCAAGTCTATCAAAAGCTAAGGGCTGTTTAGGAAGATGTGAAGAGAAAGATCATGGTGATTTCTCAGTCTGTCAGGAGGGTTGGAACCACACGCTGACTTATAACCTCGCTTAAAAGCTTTTCGGTACGCGTTTGGAGGAAGCAAAGCGTGCCGAATAGGAAAATATGCAGGAGATTGGGACATATACACTACTATAGCAAGTAGCAGCGAACACCACCCAAAAAAAGGACTCACGGCTGTCGTTACTATTTCTTTCGGACATCTCTCTTTTTTTCGTGTATCGCAGATCCTTTTCGATACAAGCTGTTCAGAATGTTCCACTTTTGAGCTTTTTTTCGCTCATTCATTTCTTTTTTTGCCTTTCAGAAGAATAAGAATCCTGGCAGTTAGATCCGTCGTAGCTTTGAAGCTTTGTGATGCCGAGACTTTTGCCATGTTACGTCCGACGATGCCCCCAAGACGCCTCTTAGCTCTTAGGACTCTCCTTCGGTGTATAAAATGCAATCGGGCAGCAGCTTTTGTTGGTGAAGAAACTGTTTTGCAGCTTTAGGCAAAAGCGGAGCTCACGAGTTACGATAAGAGGGTTGAATACCGAAAAAGCCTGCTAGGTTTTTATTTTATTTTTCGCTGGGCATCCCGTAGTCGTGTTCCAGCTCAACCAGAGATTGTTTTAATGACACCGCTACTGCTGCTTGTGCTTCTGCTCTTAAGATATGCACAGTAAACGAAAATGGCAGAAGCTGGAAGATTAGACGGGCTATTTCTTGTACTTGGTTGCATTCACTTTTTTGTGCTGGGAACCATGAATCCCTTAGAAACAGCGTGCTAGAATGTAACGCGGGTGCCCAAAGTAGCATGAACACTTATATTTTTCATTCCTGGATACCCCTGAGATAATACAAAAAAGGAAAGAAAAAGAGAAAAGATGGGCATAACAAAGAAAGTTAGAGAAAGGGGGGGAATGCAAGTTTTACCTTGCTTAGTTTGATGCAGCGGAGCACGAGATCCGTAGAGATAACAATAGGATACCATTTTTTTCTTTTTTTTTCTTAGGCTTGTCATTACTTTAGATCCCAGAAGGACAGTTTGCGCGCAAATAATCTTCTCCATCCAAGAAAAAAAAATGGAAGACGAGGGAGGAGAAAAACTTCTTACATTTGGTCTTTTTGTATGCCTTGAAACACAACCTAAAAGGAACACGGGCAGAATCCAGATGGTCTTGCCATTGATTTATCTGTCAAGATTAGGTCTAATAAAGAGGAAGGTCTTCTCGCTCGATCTTGTGCTGGGGGATTGGGATTGTAGCGATCAATAATTGCTTCGTCCAAAGAAAAGCGTTTCGTGATGTCCCAGTCAAGGAAGAAGTAGAAAGTTAAAAAGGAAAAAAAAGAATACAAAGAGATTTTCCCTGATTTTCCCAATAATGCCCCTGGTCATTTCCTCACGGCAAATAAGCCTCCTTTGGGGAAAAGGGAAGTCAAGTGTTAATAATAAGGAAGTGCCAAAGAAAATGACAGACGTGAAAGAATGCAAGCCTCCAGACGGCTTTTTTAACCAATAAAAAAGCTTGTTTGGGTCACTACTTGTTTGAATTGGTAATTTAAACCGGTTGGGAACTGGGGACTCTTTAGTCTGCCACTGGAAAGTTGTTTTCTCAACCTTTTTTGGTTAACTTGCTTATCATTATCGTTGGTAAAATTCAACGCAATAAAAACGGGACAAGGCAAGGTCGACACGAGTTTCCTATTCGCTAGTTTGCTAACAAGTTTTCTAGCGTGAAGGTTACAGATCCCTAATTGACACCTCAGTGCCTAAAAACTGCTATACAATTGATGCCGCTTATTGTGGTGACGTTTGTCAAGTGAATATTGATTCTAATAAGCGAAAATCTGTTACTGGCTTGTTTAAACCAAAGAAACAAAGCATGGTCTACGTTTTGACACGTCCCTACACGTTTCCTTTTCGTGTTCCTAGCACTCGACCCACAATTGTTTATTTCGTAACGATTTTTTAACAATTTTGATGGAGATGATTGAAAATTCTTAACGGCCGCTTCAGTTTGGGGCAAGTCTTTTCAATATAACTTGTCGTAAGTTTCAATGAGCCGCAACATCGCTTTTACATTTAAATCCACTATTTTCTTGTTCGACGCCATTTTTTATAACCACACGTCAAAAACAACCAGCACTGCGCCTTCGAAGCTTTCGGTAGGGTTCTCAACACGATCAGCGTCAGCTACTGTATCTCTGTATTCCTCTCCTCGATACTACGTTAAAGGCATGTATAACCTAACGACACCTAGATTGGGTACTGCAACCTTTGGCAGTCCATTCCTAGATTTTCTTAATTTTAGAGAAACGAGAGTTTCGACTCACGAAAGTGGTACCCAAATGGGTAGCCTTGAGACATTTGTGAGACTGAGTTGAAATTTGTATGCAAATTCGTTACCAAGTTTTCAATTGCAGTTAGTCTTGTCAAGCACCCTACCGGATCTCGTGACGTATCACCCGATAATGAGGTTTCGATTCGAGGATGGTCTGAAAGGTCCGTTTATTTGCTCCCAAACTGCTGGCGAAACGTGGGAGGATTGAACTGAGATGAGTAAATGCAAATGCACACCCAAGATTGATCAGCCCAATCCAGTTTTGGCCCTAAAGTGACGTCACGTTTGCTTAAAAACACGGGGCTTCTAAACTTTGGGGATGGGCTGCGAATTGAGAATAATGGAGTGAGGCACAGTTTTTTTTCGGTCCGCAAACCTTGTATGTAAATTCATTGTTGGCTTGGACAAAATGTAATTCCGGGTAATGTTTTTCTTGTAGATTACGCGAGGCCAAATAGAAAGAACAAATTGAGGGTCCACATCGTTTGCCGTCCCTTCTTTTGGAGCAAGCGACTGTAAGTGGATTGGCATTTTGCACTTGATAAATTTCCCTCACGAAGAAATAAAGAAGATCCGGCAACGGGAAAACTTTTTTCTCCCTTTTTTGCAAAGCTTAAATGAAGTTACCTCCCCAGTTTTAATTTGCATAACAATATGTTGATGACATAGGGTTCGCCACTGCAGCTGCTGCTGTCTTCATTTGGGTCTCTTCTCTTTTTACTTTATTCCTACAGGGCGAAAAGGGGGTTTATGTCATCCACCAAGGTCGTAACCGTCCAAACCTTTCGAATTGACGCCATTGACGAGGAAGCGTTTTAATTGCGCTTGAGAAAGAAATCACAATCAGTTGCAACGCTTGACTAAGTTTGGCACCCCGGAGTTGGGTTGTCGGTTTCGCCTTTCAAAAGTGTTCTCTTTCATGCCACATTAAGTGATAAGAAAAACGCCTTTCTCCAAAGTTTTCAGCGATGGCGTTGCATTGGCACGGGCAGGGTCTCGGACTGTAGAGACAGTTCTTCTTGTCTCGGTTTTTTAGATACCGAAATTCAAACACATAAGATTCCTATGGCGTTTGCTAGGAGGCGTCGTTGAGGGAAAAAGAGCGGTTTCGATGAGTCATTGCTTGGGGCAGAAGAAACGGATCCAGCATGATACAGAGGGAGAAACGGCCTTGTTGTGAAGGGAGAGGGGGTTACTGTATATTGTATTCTATTAACGTCATTCCTGATGCTTGCCAGCACTCAACCTCTTGTGCTCTTGTGCGAGCGAAGCCCAATGGTGTGATACTTTTAGGAAGACCGTTTTCCCAGTAGCCATTTCCACCCCAAATCTGCCCCTTCACGGTCCCCCTTTTCGCTTCTTTCTCTATCATTTACAATAAAACGGGAAGAATCATCGTCGACAGCCCCTGGTAGTACGGTATAGCCCGGAATCTCCATGTCGGCAGTGACGTTGACGTTCTTGAAGTACTTGAGGTTCTGGACGAATGACAAGGTTGCGTAGCTGCGAAACTATTTAAAAAGGAAATAAAAAATCAAGGTTGAATGTCCAAGCGGCAAACGTTTCTAAGACCATGAAAAGTTTTATGGACTCGTTCTCTTGTATGTTTTTTTTGTCAGGAAATTTTTTCACGAATTGACGCGGGGAATTGGCAAACGGTCGTACAAATTCGCCAAAGAATTCGTGCTGAACACATGTTTGATAAAAAACAATTAGATAGTAATGCTGATATGAAACCGAGTTTCCGATCGCTGTGACATTGTACACGTGTGAAGATATAGCATGAGCTTATCCTTTGTCACATTAAGCTTCAGCGATTTGTTTTATTGCCTTCTATTTATTTATGTATTTGAAGCAAGTTTCCTTGGAAGCATACCTTAGCTCGGTATAGACGGTTAGCATGGGGAATTTCGAACAACTTTTCTAGAAAACCAGTGCATTTAATGAAAAAATCTTTGACAGTAAGCTTGAGCTTGCTAACAGGTAGTACACAACCAATGCAAATTTTTTCCCCATTAGTAATAAATTAGCAATATGCAAATGAAGTTTGCAACTATAAGAAATACGTTGACTAAGCATCTGTCCTTTGTGCACTAGCTGGTAATAAGGAACCTTTTTTTTAGTTTGCTTTACACAAGGCTTTGGCAAAACAATAACAAACACAGTGCCATCTGTGACTCTTTCCCGTCAATAAGCTAAGGTATACGGGAGCCTTGATGGACGGCTTAGGTTTGGTTGATTCGAGTGAAAGTGAAATAGGAACGGAACATGTTTGATTGTATTCTATGGTTTGGGAAAAAGGAAGGTTTTTTATTGCTTTGTTGGTTCGACCGAGTCCAGTGGTTTCCGTTAAATCGCGTGTCAAGTTTTCAGCTTTGGATCTTAAATTTTAATGGGTTTTTCAACTTGATGTGTGAAGTGAAGGCTAGGTCAGTGGAGCGTATGTGGTTTTTATTGTTTGTAGAAGGTACTATGTATAAGCTTTTCATTGTTGTGACAGCAGTTGGTATGCTCACAAAGTCTACAAAGTTTGTAGACATTTTTACGTTTCATCAAATAGATTTCTGCAAGTTGGTTAGGAAAGGTAGAATTTGCGTGTTTGTACTTAGTGTATTTGACGTTAAATTTTAACGTATGACAAGTTAGCTATGTGACATCTGTCATGCTTTGTTTTAGGTAAGGCAGCTTTGATTGTTGTTGTTTTTCTTTCCGTTGCTTCCCCCGGGAGGGGGACACTGACATTTGTGGCTTAGCGTGATATGCTAACGTTATGCTCAAACGTCAAGTTTGGTCTGTATATATATATTTTTTACTTTCAGCTTTTTGCTTGGATTAAAAGTACAAAAACTTGAGGGTAGTTTAGCGGGAACTTGTATCTCTTTGGGTTTCTTGTAACAATTTCGTAGAAAATGTGGAACAGCAGCTTGTCCGGAGCGCCGGAATTTTCATGGTTGTGCTCGTAGGATTACAGACAATGGCTGCTCCACGACTAGCGCGAACAATTCCACCAGAAAATCTTTGCTGCCTTTTTTTCACCGAGTTGGCATTCAAAAGGGTATCATGTGCGTTCCGGACGACGGAGGGAGTAAAAGAGCTGACAACAGCTCACCCGTGCGCGACTTTTCATTGTTGCTTTTTCCTGGGATGTGGAATTCGTTAATTCGCAGATATTTTTGCAACGGCGTTTTTGGGTCGGCTAAAAACTTTTCCAGTTAAAGCAAGGTTTAAATAATGATTGAAAGTAAAGCAAAGTTTACTACAGCATGGCATGCACTGCGTATTCCTTCCTTGCATTTTCAAGCCTTGCGTTTCCATTTCTAATAGGTCAAAAGTATCAGCTTACTTTTTTAGAAGCCTGGCTTGTTAAAATTGACACTATATACCGTAGTTGGGAGTTTCCTAAGCGAAGAAACTTGACACGGCAAACAAGACAAGCCTATTGTGTCACTTTTTGTGTCGACAGTTTTAGACTGCGCGTAAGTGGACTGTTGGGGTAACGTCAAGACTTTTCGTTCCTCTTCGTTCCTCTTTGTTCTTTCGAATTTTTTTAAGTCATTTGCTGAGAAGCAAGCCAGGGCCATTGTGTCGTCTAGTCTTTTTTATCATGACTATTTATTGACCAAAGAGGATGGGCGCTGTTTGCTCAAGTTTAGGTACTTCAAAAACGTTCGAAAAGTCCCAGCGACCCCAGACAGGGAATTTTACCTAGTCAAATATGCGGTGTAGAACAACGATAGAAATTCTCTTGTCCCTCTCGCTCTTCCCGTAAGTTTTTTCGTCTGCCATATGCTTAATGTGAGTGGTTTCCATAATATTTCAGCTTGCTTTTCAGTTGAAAAGTCTCCCGGCTGTCCGTCGTCTAGGTGCGATTAAAGTCCTGCCCAATAAGGATACAGGTGGGGGAACAGGGACAGAACGAAGAAGGAACATAAAAAGCGTTAATAGGCCTCGTCGACTTGTTTTTGGGTGTCGATAAGCAAGTATACAGTATAGGATGTCCACGTTGATGTTGACCAGACGCGGGAACTGAAACCTTATCTAGCCAAGCAACTCCGTTGACTAACAACCTGGAAATGTTACCACACCAGCTTCTTTGTTGGGTGGCTTTAATAAAAAGCATTTTATAGCGTAGAAATAGCACCGCAGAGTGTCCATAGCTTCTCGGTGAAGCAAGAAAGAGTGTGCGTGTTTTTCTTTTTTTAGGAAAGAGTTTTGTTTCCTTTTTTTAGAAAGTTCTTAGAAGTTCCGAACCTGTTTCCAGACGGTGGAAAAAAAGAGTATGGGCCAGTTTTTGGCACTATTCTTTCTCAACTTGTGTTCCCTGTTTCCTGACAGAGCAGATGGGGCTCTTGGAAAACGAAGAAGAATGTTAAATTGCTTACCACTTACCTATTTGCACTCCACCCAAATGAAATTAGTCTTTGTCTTGCAGTTCAGTACACCGAGATCAATTCCTGCGTTGTAAAAAGGGTCAGAAACTCCTCGATAGTTATTGGTTAGATCGTAAAAACACATTAGAACCTCCCGTTTATTTATTCCCAACTTAACGTTGTGGTTGAACCCTTTCTAGAATCCCAGGAAGTTATTGTCCACCTTTTGCTCCCATGAAGTTTTCAAGTTTAGACAAAGAAGACCTCTATCATTATCATCCCAAACTTTTCAGTCAGTTTTTCAGCAAGCTCTTCAGTCACACAACAGAAAAGCATGGAAATTTCTTTAAAACTTTTGAGGCCGTTTTTGAAAGTTTTGGCGAGTTCGGGGTAGGACTAGGAACAAAAGAGTCTTTTAGCTATCTCCACCCTTGAGTGGCAGGGGCCTGGTCACATTGTAAAAAGGCCTTTTTTAGCTTGATCAGGATCAATGAAAGTGAACTTTTACGGGTTGTAGGCCCTTGCAGTGATGCTTATAGATGGGCAAATCTTTTGCTTCGTTCCGGGAAACTAAAGAAGGAAAAGTCTGTAAGAAGAATCTGATTGCAGTTGTCGCGATTCCCTGCTGTCTCTATTTTACTTTTTTTCTCCTGAACCAGTATTTTTAGAGAGCAATCAATAATTCATTTCCTGCGCTGGTCCCTGTAAGCAGTCCAAGTTAAAGTGACTTGGGTTGGTTGGGTACATTGCTGCCATAAAATAAAAATAAAAAAGTGAAGAGCCAAAGATACAGCGTTTGCTTTTTTATTGTAATTTTTTTGGGGGTGTCCAAAAATAGTTTTTAATTCTTTTGGGATAAGGCCGAGATTGTTTTATATCGGAATTCTTAACGAGTTGGAATGGAATGTGGACTTAATGTCTGTTCGTAAGACCGACAGAATGGTTTTAATTAGAACGCAGTTGGTCTCGTGGGAAAAGCTGTCATTTTCTAAAACCACGTATCCGACTTGGGTTTTGAGGGAAAATTAAAATGCGATGCCAGACGTGGGATTGAGCCCGGGAGCTTTTGATCTGTTTTAGCAATGAGGGGAAAAGGAATATATGTAGAGGTATAGAGGACTTTTCTAATCCTATTCCCTCCCAAGAATTAATATACTTTCGGAAGCTTTTTATTTTGATATATGTTTTTCCTTTAGGATCTGGTGTGTTCGAGGAGGGAAAAGCCTTTATCCTTGGCCATGCATTCTCTCATTCTTGCTGACACAACAGGCTCAATTAAACGTTTTGTCTGACTTTTCGTGCTTAGTCGGCAGAAGTGATAGCCCAGCTGGATGTACATCTTGCTACGAAAAAGGAGCCATTGTTTCGCCCCAAAAGAATCCTGCCGTTTGCCTTTACTTCCGTTCAGTTACGCGTTCCCGGGTACTTTCTCGTGATCCAGTCTTCTATTCGTAGCTACTTCTATCCAGTCTTCTATCCGTTCCTAAGAGCCATAACGTATTAGTGTAACCTAAGAATTGTTCGCTTTTAGCTCTGTATAGGCGGTTAGAATGGGGAACTTAAGAACACTTTTTGAGAAAACCAGTACATTTCGTGAAAAACTTCTTTGACAGTAATCTTGAGCTTGCCAACAGGTAGTGCACAATATTTTTCCGTCAGTAATAAATGAGCCATTTGTAAATGAAGTTTGCAACTATGAGAAATACGTTACTTAAGATTATGTCCTCTGGTTGGGCACTAGCTGCTAATACAAAACAAAATTTGTTTTAGTTTGCTTTCACATCTGAGAAACCGTTTGGAGCAATCTTGTTACGAAACTTGACGACTTGATTTGGAGCATTGTGCTGCTACAACGAACTGTGGTGACAAATTGTACTTTCCAGAGACAAAACAAGCGTAGCAACTTTGCCGGCAATTTGCTATCCATTTGTTCTTCTTGTTTTCTTACGTATGGCTTTTGCAAAACCAACAGTTCTCCGGTTTCCAAACCCGGAGTTCAAAATGACTGTGTGTCATCTGTCAGTGCTGCAAAACGTTCTCTGGAAGACAATGACAAACGGGTGTCACTCGTCACACTCGAGTTAAAAATTGGATTGGATTGAAAACGAACTAGGTTAGGTTAACGATTCTCATCAATTTTCATTCAATTTTCATTCATTTCATCCATTCTCATCAAAGTGGATGAGAACGGATCAAAGTTGCGCCGTACTTTCTTTCACTCCATTAGCTGAAAACTAATTGTTCGAAACATGACACACCCGATGTCCCTTTTGATAGCGGGATCCGTTACATACGTTTGTCACTAAGTCTAGGGAACGTGTGGTGCAAAAGAATAACAAACACTAGTGCCATCTTTGACTCTTTCCCATCAATAAGCTCAGGTATACGACATCCTTAACGTGAATAACGCTTGAAATTCAAAATTTTGAGAGCTTTAGATTTTTAGAATTTTCAATGCTTTAGATCAATATTAGGCTTAGGCATTTTGAATACCTTCCCCTCAAGAATTGTGGCACCATTCAGGGGTGGGGTCTTCGAGGTCCTTTTTTAGGCCGACATTACCTTGGAAGTCTTTTGTAGGTATTGTGTGGCTGAGAAACATGACGGTGGGCGATCGCTGGTGAAGTAAATGTTATTATGGAAATGGAAATAACTTCGTAAATGTTCAGGGGAAATGGAGCGATCGAGAGAGAATGAGGATTTGGGGGAGCTTCCTGTGGCGAAAGTGGTGATAAGAAGGGCTTTAAGAACGCGCATTGTGTATTCTGGGCTGTTCTAGATACAGTCAGGTGGAATTACACTTCTCATCATCTTTTATTCTCGACACCTCGTTCATGGAAGCACTCCTATATATCGACGCTGATGGAAAACGCTTGATATCATCCCCTTGATATCAAGTTGCTCCCTCGTCTTTCTGTCCTTCCGCGCGACGTCTTATGCTTGTATCTGCTCTTTTGCTTTTCCTCATCGAGATAATTAGATCTGATTGCCATTTTCAGCTCCACATTTAGCGAGAGGGGGTCGCGTTTCCCCAAAGGGAAACTGTGTGCCGTCCTTCCCATGTACCCCGAAAAAGAGACGGAAGTGGACGCACTCATGTGCACCTTTGGCCCCCATTGATTTGCTTTTTAGTAATTGAAAAGCTTCTCGGAACACACTAATACCGCTCAAGAAGTTCACGCATTAGAGGCTGTAGACCATACATAACTCCTCACAAGGAATGCCTCAGTTTTTTTATAGAACTGCTTGCCTTGTATGTCTGGGAGCTTATCTGCTTCAAAAATGAACAAACGAACAGAAACTTCGGAATATGTGTAGAGAAAAGCGAAAGCCACATCTAGTTTCAATGATTGATGAATGCGCTCGCCTTCCCATGTACAGGCACGGACAAGTTTTGATTATGAAAGACCACACACACAACGTTGATAGAAAAAATAAATACAAAAATTGGGATACAGAGTTAGTTGCCAACGTGTGAAGAGGCGGGAAAATTGATGACTTTTCGTTCTTGGGGGGAGGGAATGGGTGGCAAATGTGGTCAAATTGGAGATGATTGCAACAGACATGACTCATGGCAATGTGAAGGTAATGGGCATTGCTAGCTCTAATTCCTTCTCGTCTAACGTTCGCACTATGACTGCGCGCTTATTTTGGCGCGCTTTTGGAGGCAACGGTAATGTTCAATCTTCTCCCCTGGTCTGTCACATAACACCCTCTTAACGCGTATACATGATTGAGCAAGAGGGTGTGAAAAGCTTGCTATCTAATGCATTTCGTGTTATCCAACATCCAGTGGCACCTTTAGCACACGACTATTGTTGGATAATGAAAAGCTTTAGAGCGCAAGAAGCAGAGAGGAGGGAAGGGATACTTCTATGTATACTCCAGAGTACGCAGCCCCCATTCGACCCCTCTTTTTAGCCGCATTGAAAGCACGCGATAAGCTTTCCCCTTAAAATATATCTCAGCGTCCCCTTTCTTCCCCGCTTGGAAATGAAGTAATAAGCCAGCCAAATGAGAATGCTTTTGTATTCTACTGCCTGTCTCTTCTCGCTCCCCGCGCGCATTTCTTCCTCAAAGAAGATATGGCAGTCACAACGCGATAGCCAGAAACTTTCTTGTATTGTTGCTATTCTTCGCAGCAAGGTTCATTAATGCCAGCACGCACGAGGTCATCGCATATTTAGCCCCTTGAAGCGACTTGTCCCGAGAAAAACAAAAAGGAGGAAAACGTTACAAGTAAAAAAGAAATAAAAAATAACTCGGAATCGAGGAAGAAAATTCATGAGAGTCGTCGTAGGTTTGCAGACTGGGAAACAGCTTATGCATATGGTAGTGTGGAATCGTAATATGTGATTTGTCACGGTTCCTGGGCGCTGAATGCAGAAACAATAGTGACCAAGCGTAATTTGAACCTAGATTCACGTAACCCTATGTTGTTCAAGGGTCAGTTTTAGGGCTGTACAAGGGAGGGGCTTCATTTTCGTGTTCGAAATTTTTTTAAAAAAAAAAAAAGAATTCGGCTGGGACCCCTGTAGCTGCTTTGTTAACTAGCTCGCAGCAGGTGTGAATCGGAATTTGAATTACGATTCTTACATCCTGTGGTCCGCAAGCCGCCTAGAATGCGTAAATATTTTGGTTAGAAACGCTGTTTTGGACTGCAAATGGCAGAAATCTTGACAAATGGCAGTCTGCGCATTGTGTTGATTATCTATTTTGTCTTTTCTTTCTATTTGGGTTTGAAATTTGAGGACGTAGTTGGCATTCCAGGTCTCGTTTTTCGTTCCCAAGATAACACATTCTCGTCAGTTTTGTATAAACTTTCGAGGTTCTGTGATTATGCAGTGCTGTGGACTTTCGCCTTCGTTGAAAATTCGGAAACTCGATTCAAACTGACAGGGAGAAGAAAACAGGAAAAAAGAAAAGAAAGAAGAATTGGAAAAGTCATGGCAAGTCTTGTTTTTGAGTCGGGAGTCGGGACTTGACCTAAAAGACGTCGTTGTTCGAGTCTTTAAAATGCTTAGTTACCTCACGGCTCATTTGTAACCAGACAAAACAGAATATCAGAAACTTGTATTACGTTGGTTCAAAGCAGTTTTAGGTGGAGAAAAGGGAGACGAGAGATGTAGGGAAGAGCTAGGGAAGATAGGACCGGGATAGAAGAAGTTTGTATGCCCCCAAGAAAAGAAAAAATACATTATCTGGGTTTAGGGAGTTTCGGAGTAAGAAAAGGGCTCTGAATTACACCTGTGCCGTCTTTGGTTTGAGTTTAAGATGAAGTTTAGGTCGACTCGCCCCGCTTTGCATAATATTGACTAGAGTTCTTTGGCCCGAAAGTTTCGGGGCATCTCTCTCTTTCACTGTCTCTCTCTCTCTCTATGTATATATACAGCGAGAGGGAGAGAGTGTGCGTCCGACTGGCAGAGAGAGAGAGTACCCCAAAGTCAATTTTCCTTTGTCTTGGAATCTGCAACTTGGGAAATCCTGTGTGCTCTCATCTACGCGGGGAGTGTACAGATTCAAACATCCGAGGGTGGATTCAGGGACGACATTTTATAAAGCAAAAGTATTGATGAGAGTATACACACAAGACAACCACACACGCAGGAGGGAGAGGGAGAGAAAAGTCATTTGCATATGCTCGTTTCCTCCCCAGTTTACCTTATTGCACTCATTTCCCTTCCCTCCCTTACCCCTCAGCAGGCTATATGAGAATATTGAGGAATAATGTGTATGTATATGTGTACGTGTTGCTGTTAGTTAGGGAGGGAGGAGGTCGTTGGGTTATTTGTCAGCTTTTTAGTCATTATGGAGCAAAGAGCATTAGAATAAGTTAACGGCTGTTGGAAGCATAAAGTTTCGCTAGTCACGGAATTGCGTTTTAAAAGCAAGCTGACACGGAAAGCCAAGTCAAGTCTTTTGTACCCAAATAAATACTGCTTATATACGTATAGTATTGCTAGAGTTCTGTCGGTTGCCGTATCTCCACGGTTTCACATTCCGGAGCAAAAACTGAAAATGTAACGATACCTCGCACGCTTTCTTGCGTGTGAGTAGCTTTCTAGCGAGAGAGAGAGAGAGAGAGAGAGAGAGAGGAGAAACATTAAGGATAATGGCGTTGGATTTGGGGGCTACAGAAAATATCGATAAATAACCAATATAAAGAGTGACTGTGTGTCTAGAAGGCATAGCGGTTTTTCTTTGTAGTTCGTGTTTAAACGGTAGCATTTTCCCATGACTCCTGATTGATCAAGAATAAATATTCCTTGGTTGGGGAAAATAGAAAGAGTCCCTTTCTTCTGGATCACCAGATTCTCCTATTTGTCTTCTTTTTTTCGGTCTCGGGTAATAGAGAGAAAGTGCAACCTGTCGTCGGTGCGTTTTTCTGTTAGAATGTTGGCGAATCTGTCGAGACCAGTATATACGTATCAGCATGGGACGTTAGTGTATCTCTACCTGTCAGTTTTTATTCGCCATTGGACGAAAGAAGTATTTGAACGATAGCTTTGGCTCGGGAAACTCTTCAGGAAAACCGAAAGCGTATTTACTTTTCTTCTTCAGGTTTCGAAGCATAAGGCCGAATAGCAAACGTGTCGAAAGCACAACGTTTTTATCTGCAGATAGTCTCCTTTATCCATTGATACGACGCCAACCTTTCTTCTCTGGTCAATTTATACTCCTCGTTACTTGAAAGTAGTTTAATTAGTACTTGTAGTGTCGGTATATTGGAGTACCAGATTCCTCTACCAGGTCTGGGTTCTTTTCTTTCTTTCTTTTCTTCCTGTGCTGCTTTTTCACCGGTAACTTACAGATAATGGCGTACATAAGCCGCCTTTGCTTTGTCCTAAGTTTAAGTCGACTTAAAAGCCTACCCCAGGACTTTATAGGCCTTTGATTTACCTAATCGGCGTAGACTTCGAAAGTCGACTTATAGTTTTGATCTCAAGTCAGGCAAGCTTATAACGGACACTCATGGACCCTTTGTGATTAGGGCGTGTTTGTTTCCTAAACGGATGCCCAAAATAGTACTTCTTGGAGAATATTGTATTTTTAACACATTTAATGTGTTTCAATACAGAAACATTTATGGTTACTACATACGAGTTTACTAAAACGGTGAAGAGAAGTCTATATTTTTTGTCGTGACTGAAAGTACATTTAAGCCAGATATATTATTTCTAAGTTGGTTGTAGACAACATTGGAAGTGTTTCTCTCTGGACGGAATTGAGCACTATAGCGTGTATTTTGACAAGCAACAGCGCCATGTGTGGAGCAATTGTAAACTTTTGCTTTATAGCCGTTCGCTTAGCATTTGCGACTCTTCAAGAACGAACTTTAGAAGCGTAAGTCGAGCAACTTTGGCCAGTTCAAGTTAAATTGAAAGCTGCAAAACCCACGCGGCAATGCAGCTTTAAATGCTTAAAAATAACTATTGTGAAACAACTATATTAGTGTGTGTGTGTTTTCAGAATTCGTCTTTTTTCGTTTTTTCAATTTGGTGAGGTTTAAAAAGAGTAAGATTGTGTGACATTGTAACCTGTCAGGCGAGAGCAAATGGTATAATCTGTTCGTCTTTTGTCTTTGTTTCGTTTTATCGGTTTGCAGGTTAGTGTGGACATGACCTAATCTTAGAAATGGACATGTCGCCGCCTTTTTTGTGTTGCTTGGTCGCCGTTTTATTGGTTTTCAAGCCCGTATGGGCTTTTTGCCCAGCTGGCTGCCTTTGTGATGACGAAACCCTGGAAGTCACGTGCGATAATGTCAATTTGGAAGTTGTTCCCATCACCTTCAACCCATCTGTTCAAGTAAAATTTGCCTTATTTTTGATTTTTAAATCTCTATAATGTTTAATTTATTTAAATCTCTTGTTTCTATAGCGGCTAGTGTTGGGCCATAATCGGATTAAAACTATTGACACAACTATGCGATTTTACCCCGAGCTTGTCTTCTTTGACTTGTCCCACAATAAGTATGAACAGAAGAACTGCACTGTTTTTCTATTTTTATTTATATATATATGTATATGATCTCATGTGCGTTTTTTTTATCCTCCGTAGGCTCGTGACGATCAATAACAAGAGTTTCGAGTTTCAGAGAAAATTGATTGAACTGCACTTGGACAACAACAAAATCGCTTTCATATCCAACCGCAGTTGGACGGGCTTACGTAGCTTGAGCGTCTTATCATTGCGGAATAATTTCTTGGAAACACTCGACGAACGGACGTTCACCAGTGCGCCGAAACTCCGCGAAATCGACTTGGGTCAAAACCGCATCGATTACCTGCATCCGGCCACTTTCGCAGGCTTACCGGATTTGCGGAACCTCTATCTGGATGACAATCAACTCAGCCGGGTACCAGCCCTCTTACCTGCGCTGTCTCCTCTCGATTCCCTGGCGGAATTAAACTTGGCCGGCAATGAACTCCCTGTTTTGCTCGCCCACATGTTCGCCTCGCTGAAAGGCTTAGTCAACCTGGATTTGAGCAGCGCCTCTATACGCAATGTGTCGGATGACGCTTTCCGCGGCTTGTCCCAGTTGCGCGTTCTCAAGCTTCACGATAACAATCTGCTCCACGTTCCCACACAACCCCTCTCATTATTGCAGCATTTGGAGGAATTGTCCCTGGGCCGGAACGGATTCGTAGAGTTCACAGCCAGCGTCTTGCGTGGTCTTTATCGACTGCGGATTCTGGAAATCCAAGGTGCCCAAAGCCTCGTGTCGGTCTACCCGGGAGCGCTGACAGCCAACCGCGATTTGCAAGTGGTGCGTATCACAGGCTGCAAGCGGTTAAGCTCCTTGCCCGAAGGATTGTTTACGGGCTTGCCATCTCTCCGGGAGTTACATCTGCGAGACAACGGGTTGACTAACATCCCTGAGAATTTGGCGCCATGGTCACAAATTGTCACTCTGGATGTGTCCGAGAACCCCCTTCTCTGCGGCTGCCAATTAGCCTGGCTCCGAGATTTACTCAACCGGCAAGGCAGAAATCGAAGTTTAGGAGGGGGAGCAGGAGGATCGATAGCGCCACGCGGTAAAATTGCTCCTCAAGCGTTGCGAGCCCCTTCTTCGCAGTTTTCTTCTCCATCGGAAGCGAGCGAATTGTTAAACAGCGCAGAAATGCCAGAGCAAGGTGACGCCTTCTTGCGGAGTGGTCCCGGTTTGGCCGTGGACACCGCTCCAGAACCATTAATGCATGCTAATAGCGACAATCCTCGCCACAGCGCCGCGCCGGGCGCCCTAGTAACCAGCAACTCAGCGGGCGCAGTGCTGTGCACTGCTCCGCCGCCGTTGAACGGCCAGAACTTGAAGAGTTTGTCGGATGAAGCTTTGAATTGCAAAAGCCCCGGTGTGCCTCAAGGCTTGGTGATTGGCCTCGCGTGCGCGTCAGCCATACTCGTAGTAGGCTTGTTGTTGCTCGCGTGGCATTACCGGCGTCGTATTCGACTTTTGTGCTCCAGTCGAAGCAGTCATAAGCACCATCCTGCCAAATGGACACCTGCGCCGACCAATTTGGGACGGGGCCTCAGTGTAGGGTCTACTTTAAGTAGCCGACCTTTGGCCCCGAATTACCATAAAGCCTGCACTTGTTGCAGTGAAGCGGAGTGCATCATGAGAGGAGTGACGATGCAGAATAGTATGAAACCATATCCACGAACAGAACTCTGAACAGAATTACACAGGAGGGACAAGTTTTGAAACTTTTTGTTTAAAAAAAACTTTCCCGCCGAAATATAATGCACGAATCTGTTCTCATTTGTAAGGCACGGCTTGGCCCCACCCAATCCGTTGGACGGAATAACAACCGAATCCAAGAAATGAACACTTTTGTCCTAGGATTGGATGAAAACGCTGCATTAAGTTAAGAAGAAAAGAGAAAACTCGTGACCGGCCATTATTCAAGTCAAGAAAGTGTTTGCCTGCGTTTTGGATCAAAGCAAGTGACAAAAGAAGTGTAATAGATTCTTCTTATTTCCTTTTCTTGGGGAAGAAAGTAAGAGATCTCTAGTTTAGCCAAAACAAAATAAACTGTTATATGAAGGGGATGGAGAAGTTAGCCACAAGACTACCGATGAAAAAGCAAACACGCATTTCAATTCTTCTCCTTGGGTTTACTACTACTGTTTAAAATCATGAATGCGGGAAAAAAGTTTTTTTAAAGAAGATAGTGTTATACCATCCAAGCCTTCGCTTCTTTATGCATTTTGTCAGCTCCCCCCCCCCCCTCCCCTCCTCCCCAGAAACAAACCCAAACTAGTCGTCCAATGTCTATAGTGGTGTATATAGTTTCCAAAAGATCATATTTTGCAATTGCGGATTTTGTTAATTTCCGCTTGACTTTATAAACCCCTTTTGATTATGTATTGGCCCACTGTATTGACTCCGGTAGCTTTTCACTGTGCCAAGTCGTTAGGTTAATTTTCTGTTTAATTAGGGGCATACTTCCTTTGTGTTCCTCCGTGATAAATTTCCCCCCTCGCGTCAATTAGACTAAAACAGTAGGATTGAATTTTGTGAGGAAGCATTCCAAGGAAGCAATAATCACAGGGTGGCCTTTGAAAAGCAGATTTATACCTAAGACGGCCGTTCAGTTTTCGCCATCCATTTATCCCTTCAGTTCTACTTAAGTTTGAAGCTATTTTGAAAACAGCTACTGCTGATGCAATCTATCGAACAAAAAGACAGAAATTTGCCATCCCTGCGCCTCCTTACCCCCCAAATCTTGTATATAGTTTAGTCGAGAGAAATTTGTACTGTGATTCTTCAATATCGATGTGTATAATTATACAACCTAAGAAATGTCTACACCTCTATAACTTATTTTGAATTATTTTTAGAAATTATTGGGGCGTTTTTTTTAATAGTCCTTGCAGATCGCATTATTTGTTGCTGAACTGCCATCTCAGAGAAGAGCGTGTTGTTTACCGTCGCTGTTAATCTTCAGTCTTTATTAAACCTACGCCGAAGGATTTTAGATAATGACGCAAATTAAAGAGCGACTATTTCTGTGGAAAAAGTAGCAGATTTCCTTCCAACTAGTGGCTACAACTGGAAAGTAATTTTCGATCTCGAAAGTTAAAGGGCAAACTAACGCTAACGGGCTAAGCTGTTGAACAGCGTTGTTTCTATGCTGCAGTTACATGAGTTTCAATAAAGGTTCAGTACATGCGTTGAACCAAGTGACGTAACAGTATGGTACGAGAGGACCTCGGATCTAAACCCGAGGCACTTTATTTAGTCTAATAAACGAATGTATTAGGCTTCCATTCCCTGTATCTTATGCCTTTCCGGCAAGGTTCTAATACAGTACCCATTCGAAGTTGTGATGCTTAGGTATTATTTGCTCGAATATCGTGGATAGGTCCTCGAATATCGTGGACAGGGGAATTGGGAAGGGTCGAGGGGTCGAGGCGTATGACCAAGTGGACCCTGTACCTATATATAATGCATACCACCTTGGTTCATATGTTGGTTTTATAGATGCTTAAACAACAATTACATATAAGCGCATGTTCGGGTGGATAACACGTACGACTGGGGAACAAGAGGTCCACGGTTCGTTTCCCGGTCGAGGTACTTTCTTTTGTCGAAAAAAGCGATATATTAAATGGTTCCCTTTCCCTGTATGCATTCTTTATGCATTCCCGGCAATGTTTATATTCCCATATTCGAAATTGTGATGCTTCGGCATTACGAGCTCGAATCTCTGGGTTAGGAAACCGAACAGGGGAAGGGGCGAGGCTCTCAATTTTTGACGATTTAACAAGAGACCTATTAGAAGGATTTTAAATTTTTATAAATCGAACAATAGATGGAAAACTATCAACATACACGTAGACCGGCTTACTTCATATGTTGCATTTATAGCAGTTTCAACGGCCTTCGTATATAAGTATATGACCGAGTGGATAAGACGCAAGCCTTGAAATCCGAAGGTTGCAGGTTCGAATCCCGGGCGAGGCACTTTCTTTCGTCGAAAAAACGAAATATTAAAGGGTTCCTTTTCTCTGTCTTCCCGGCGACGTTCCTATTCCTATATTCGAAATTGTGTAGCTTCGGCTGCATGAGATCGAAAATCAGGAATTGGAAACCGAGCAGGGAAGCTGGGAACAGGGAAAGGGGCGAGGCTCTCATTTTTGCACGATTTTCCAAGGGGACCCCCTTGATACAACATTATTCCTTATGGAAAAAAGCCCTGAAAAAGCTTTCCCAGCTCGAAAAGGAGCCACGCCCCCTTTTTGGCCGAATCCACCAATAGGATTCGTCCTTTTTGAAGAGGCCACACCCCTTTTAGCGGATTTTTTTTTTTAAATCACGCAAAAATGTTTAAAATTTTCGCTTTTATTTCAAAAATTAAAAATTGTACAACAAAAAGGAAATTTTTGGAAACTAGGTTCTACGGGGAAATTTTGAATACAACAAATAAGCAAATAAGGCCTTCCGGGGCGAGTGGGGAAAAGCCAAACAATTCATTGGTATAGTTTTAGAATTCAATTTTTGGAACTGGTCACAGAAGAAAGATTCCAACAGATTTGGGAGCGCTAGAGCAATGTTTGAGAGGAATACATTTTACAAGATCTCGTGCACTGTAGCTTTTACCTTTGGTTCTGTATAACCGGAATTGTCCAATGTAAATTTCGCCCAAACGTTTGAAATGAAACACCCCACTGAAAACACGACCAAAGTCCGAAAACAAAGCTAAAATAATACTTACGAATCAATAGGAATGCTGTGTGTAACTTAAAATAGAGCAAGTTATCCAAATTTAGCTTGAAAACATAACTATCCTAAAAGTTGTTAACCATAAAACACTGGTCTGTCTCAAGAACCATGCAAGAACATCCTTGTTCGGCTGCAGGAACGGTACTGAGCAGATTTGCCAGATTTTTTCTGAGTCAGCAAACAAATGTAACCTGAAAAACAAACCAAAATAAGCCACCGGCCTTCCGAAACAAACCAAAAACAACCCAAATTTTTTATAACCAAACTTATAAATGTAAATTTAAAGTGTTACTACCATCACCCCAAAGCTCCCCATGACCTTTAATCTGAGATGTTGACCACTTGGTGCAGGATAGCGTCTTCACCTTCAGTTCGCCACCGAAAACTAGAAGAAAAGAGAAAAAGTATCAATACGCATGAAATCAATTCATTAACAAAGCGTGTAAAAACTGTGTAAAACAAATAAGGCCCACAAACACATCCGCAGAGGAAAGCACCCCAAACCGAGTGTGAAAACACAAAACGTATGAAAACCCACTTCACTTTGGAGAAGGATAAAACTTGCCCAGATTCGCGTGTGTAGACTTCCGGTGAAATAAAAAATTAACCACACAAGTTGCACACGTTTGAGATGTTGGCCAAGTTGACTTCACTTCTTTTTTTCGCTTCGGGACATACTATGAACGTCGCAACACCCAATTGATCTTTCCTTCCCCCATTCGCCACCTTCCACCCACTTAAGTTGATCAACTTTACCAAAGGTCCTGCAACGAAACGTAAAGTAGAACAAAATTAGTCAGAAATTTATACAAATGCGTCAAAACTAAACATTAAAACTGACATTTTCTTTGCAATCAAAAACATTTTCTGAATCTCTTTAAACTTCTATACAATTCTTCATTTTAGCATTGAATTGAAATTGAAATTGAAAAATAGTAGTTTGAATTTTCAACATCCTTCATGGAAAATGTTAATAATTCAAGTAATTTGTTCAATGGATGATGATGAGCTAGGCTGATGCCACCGACGAAGACTTTTCTCCGCCCAGGAAGTCGCGGCAAATAGGCCAACACCTTCAATCCTGGCATTCTTGCTCCTTTTCTGATTCTCCCGATTCCTAAAGAAACTTAAATAGCTACCTCCAAGTAGCAGAGTCAGCTTAGCAGATTAAAATTGCAAATTTTGCCGACTGCAAAGGATGATGTAAGGCAGGGATGAAGTAGGCTGAAAGTAGACCAACACTTTTATTGTTTACTGGCGTAGGCCTGGTCAGCCTTTTGCCAAACACCACATTTAACACGATCTACAATGTTTGCCAAACACCACACTTAACGATAACACTTAATCCGACTGGCAGTGTTTAACTTACTGTGTTATAAAGCTTAACTATACTAGCTTTAATAACATCGCTGGAGAAAATCATGTATACACTGTCCGCTTGCTAGGAAGCAACTGGCGTTCATGTAGGGTTCTTCAGGGTGCGCATCCGTTCAGTGGCAACAACCTTGTGAATTCGTTTTCTTGAACTTTTTGGATACGTTTGGACACGTTTTGATGTTCATACGAAATATGCCAATTCACGATTTTATAAAATGGCTTACATGAGTGTTTTTCTGGTTTTAGCCAACGGGACTAAACACAACACTAACTAAGTTTTAAATGAATTAAGAATAGTTATAAGATAATTTTTTTTTTTTTTTTTTTTTTTTTAAAGATAAAGTTTTTTTTGGGGGGGAAGAGGAGTAAATATCTTATTATGATTATGAAGAACTCGCGATAAGAAAGAAGGAAGGTTTCCCGAAAACTGTCTGAATTGAATTAACTGCAATATGAAGGAGACTGAAGGTGATTAACTAGGAAACATTCGCAGGGTGACAAAAGAAAGCGAAGAACAAGCAAAAAGTGTTTTTGATATCGTTTACTTTTAACTACCAAATGCAAGGTTAAGTTAATCAGTTAATCGTTAACTATTCGTAGTTTAAGTTTAATCTGCGTTGCCTGAAAAAGCGGATGTTTATTGGGATTGAGTGAGAGCAATTGGAAAAATTAAAGCTATGTTGGTATGTATATAGATTCCAGCGTAACGTCTACTACTGTAATCCTGCAGTCCTACCTCCAAGAGTTTATTCGTTAAGCTTAGTGATTCGTTACTTTCTCCTGTGTTTCGTCGGTTACCTTTAGGAACATCGAAAACAAAACATACGAGTTAACTACTGCGGCGTGGCCTAAAAGTATTTATTGGATGGACAAGTCCCCTAGGGGACATGTCCAGCTTCTACAATCGTTTTGGCTTGCCAAACCTCACGTGCCACTTTAGTAACAAACTTATTGATCGCTACAAGGACTTGCAAATTGACCAATCACATTGCTTTTCCGTTGTTTAGACCAATCCTGTCATTTCTAGCCTACTAACTACGCTTAGGTAGGGAAATTCCTTCTAAACTCCCCAGTCAATTAAATGAGCATTTTATTTAATTGAATTACCTTTAACTGACCTGAGAGACAATCTATTATGCTCCAATCAACAGGCCTGTAGCGAAATGGATGAACGTGTTACCTGAAAAGTAAAAGCTACTTGAAAGAAATTCTTTGAATAAAATGTAAAATCCGTATAAATTCAGATCAGACAACTTACGGGAACCTTTTCCGGAAAAAAACCCCAATGAAAGCAAAACATACGTGACTACCGTATTACATAGTAATTGTCACCCCTTTCATCACAATAAAACACTTATTTTCCCCCTCCCCATCATTAACACATCATGACGTTTACTACAATCTTCCAACTAATCGGCATGCAGCATGACATTGCATGCCACGAGCAATATACGCCCAATGAACAATATGTATAGTTCTAACAATCGAGCTGTTTTCTACCGTAGGTTATTATAGCTATTGTGGGGGAATTCGCTCAGAGTAGCGGCGACAGTCCAAATGAAGGTGTGCACCATGAAGCTTCTCTTGTTTTCTATAATAACGTATGGCTTACTGCTTGGGGTTCGAAGTTTTAACATGACGAGTTGGGCCATATGCCCCGTGATTCATGAAAACTTTAAGCGTCTAAAAGACATTTACTCATTTTCGTCCGTGCAGTGTATCACACAATGCAATTATTTTCCATCTTGTGATATGGTACAATGTGGAAAAGTATACTAGGACCTAAGCCTTGAAATTATTTCATAATACATATTTCGTTTAGGTACCTGGCCTATGTGTAGTTTAGCATTCTACTATACCTCACCAAAAAACGACTTTAACTGGACAGCGCCAGGTGGGGCATTCTATGTCAAGAATAAAACAGCTTCTTGTCATATCACGTCTATGTCCATAACATCCCTAATTGACGAACACGACTATAATACTTGTAAAGCTAACGCTACAAGCTTTTCAACAAATCTTGAACCCTGCATGGCAATAAAGAGGGCAGACAACCAACCTTACAAAAGCAATCAAGATCTCAATACCACGCCTGAATGGTGGTATTATATGGGGGCAAAATGCTACGTTGAAAAAGTCGCATTTAGACAACAAATCAGTGACAATCAAACTATAATTATTTACGCACTACCCACTTTAGACAGTCCACGAGACTCCAAAAATGTGTGCCCAAGGTGGGGGGATTATCAAAGCTAAAGATCACGAATTTGTATGCAATCAATTGGTATCGGGATACTATGTACTTTTCAAAAGAGGCACTCCAGGTTTTTCTTGCCCTATCACATGTTGACATTTCTGCACTCTGTCTTTAAAAGAATAGGCTTAGTCTAATTATGAAACTATGCCTGAATGTTGCAGTGAGCTAAATTCCACATACAGTATTGCATAATTCGACAAATACACGTGCCTTAAACTTGAATACTAACCCTAGAATCGAATCACGAACCGTTGTATAACAAAGAGAATAAAGCAACTCATCATTATCATATTGTTAATCATGCAGAACTAAGTGTCAAATATACTTTTCTCTTTAAAATGAGATTTGGGCACTGTTTCTTTTAAAGCTATACTTTTTTAAAACAATTAGCTTTAATCCCTTTTATTTGCAGTTTTCCATTATTATTTTTTTAATTCCCGCTCATCCGACATGAACTACATCGAACACGTCAATAGAGCTAGTAGTAGATGTGTCTTGTACTGTACTGTCCAAAAAAACGAGTATAGGGAAACCACAATGGTCTAATCCTTACCCGTGGGATTAATTAAAGATTGCTCATTTCGAACCTGCTCCTCTCTAAAACCGAACCGAAACTAAGAAAAGTATAATCCTAAAAATGAGCAGTCTTTAATTAATCGCATGTGGTAATGATTAAACCATTGTGGTTTCCCTATACACGTTTTTTACAGTATAGTACGTACACATTTTTATCTGCCACAACCTTGATCACATTGTACTGTACCTGACCACAACCCTGGAATTGGATCATAAGCCGTTGCCATGCAACGGAGTTTACGGTCATATTAGTCCCTTAGAGCTCATTCGGGTTAGGTTTGTGGGGAAGGAAATTACATGCAAACAATATATCAACTCAGTGCCAACATAAGCTTACCCAAGTCCAGCAATGCATATTCATAGAAAGCTATTCACAAAATACTCTGTCCTACCCTTTCGCATTGGTATGTCAATACTTAGCGACCAAGCAAAACAATAGGTGGCACTAATATACTTGATCACTTTGCTAACAAGGCAAATTTAAATGGACAAAATAAAGTCTTAAAATTAAGCTTTCATAGAGTTAACTCAGCATTTAATTAGATTAAGCTATTGGACACCGCAGTTATAAATAAAGGTTACTTTAGAGCGAACACTTTTTTTTATCAAGATACAAAGCAATTTGTTTTGTGGAATTAAAACTACATTTATCAGCGTGGTAGGACAGAATTGCGAGCTGTGAGTCTTCGTTATTATTTTTACCATTATGAACCAAACGAGTAGGTAAGGTGTAGCATGTATAAAAAGCGATATAAATTAATCTACCCCTTATGTTAGAAATACCTACCTAATTCCTAGTAAAGAAACGTATTGTTCATAGTCTCTCGGTGACAACCGAAACATCAAGGTTTCAAATTCGTTAAGGGTTCGTCTTTTTGCACGTCATTTTTGTTCCTGTGTCATGTCATTCAAACAAATTTTCGGCTTATATGTCGCAGGATACTTATTCTCGTTTACTTGGCAGTACTGTTTGCTAGAACTCGCCCTAATGCACTGCCATCACGTGGATAAATACATGTAATTACGAGAAAATTGACTTGTTGGTATATGGTACTTAACTTCTTGAATAAAACAGACATACAAGGTCTAATTACGTTCTGGTAGCCAAAAATACTTGGAGAAATAACGACTTCAACTTGGCATCGACACAGGGACGTTCTCAGCAGAACAGTTCGTGCAAAATTGCTGACACGGGACACAATTGCTCCACTAGCGCCAACTTCTCTTCCAGTATTAGGTATACACACTGCATGATGGCCTTACGCGGATTGGGAGATTACTATCAAAGCAAGTAAAGTATTATGATGGTATGATATGGGGAATACATGCTACACTGACCACATTTACCTTACTATATAGGATTGCTTGCAAACCAAACTTTAAATACTTTAATGATTAAATAATTAGTTCACTCTTATTAGCCGACGAGTGCAGCTTCATTGTGTTATCAACACATGACTACACTTAAATTCGGAACGCAGTATCTGCTTCAGTGCAACTAATTAATATCATGTGAGCCATACACCATAGGTACTTTTGTACTATCTGATATTGAAATGTAAGGGGTTATGTCTTCAAATTACAAAGCAATAAGCGCAACATTGACTTACTATTCACGTATGCATGTTTGAAAGCTTGTCTGGTTATACCGGCTATAATGCACAACACACCGTAACATAAAGAATAAAGTAATTCTTACGTTAAAAGTTTGGAAATTCCCTCTAAAAACAAGTCCGATTTCAAGGTAATTTTACCAAGATGTGATGTCCTTGGCTAGGGCAATACTATACTATAAATATTATGGCTATACATAAACTTGTTAAATAAAAGCTTCCCGGTTAAATATAAATACATTACCTGTTGTTGAGCTTACTGCTAATCTTGCTGAAAATAGTCGGTATTGGAATGAAGACAGAATACGGTTTCATTCAGTAACGAATGTACATAGATTTGGCATATACGGAATGGGAGGTCATGTTCAGAATTCTGCAAAGCCCCGCACAGTATGTATAAATGCAATAACAACAGCAAACCCTTCTGAGATGCTCAGCATTTTGTTCGTTCCACAAACTTCAAGCCAGACGTTCACAGAGGTCCAAAATACCTCTAGGTTTCCAGCAGCGACTGCTCAATCATAATGTTATCGTACCCCGGTGGGGGTGTATATGTAAAATCTGCAAAAATAACATCCAAAATAGCTCCATCATCAACTAATCAGAAATAATATTACATGGTGTTCCAGTGACAATTAAATCGAACGACTTACCGTATAAAGCTGGATAAAGTGTACCCCGAATATGCGAAACCGGGCAATTAAGATTCTTCCCATGAACGTAAAAGTTCAACTCAACATGATCGTAAGTAACACCCTGCAAATTGGATTAGAGAAAATAAGCTCACACTTCCAACTGTCCAAACTTACAATAACATCTCCTTCTTGGGGCAGGTCAGACACTTTGTGTAACTCTTCTTTACTATGACGTACAACTCCATCTGAACTCAAAACCCATGAATCAGAGTCATTGCCCATGGGGACTTGATTAAGATTCGTTTTTTCAGTTGCCACCCCAACTCCCCAAATACCTACTCATAAGCCAAGTCTTTAGCCAACAAATGTAGTCTGTTAATAGGATCTGTATACCTGATTGCTGCAATTTGACTTCAAAATAGGCTTTGTTCTGGACTAAAGGAGCACTGCCCAAGGCACCACCGGTGCCACAAATTCTGCTACCATTCTTGACTATGACGACTTCCTGACCTAAGATAGGCAAAATAATATTCCTAGTGTATCATGTAGGCTTTAGATAAGCGACATATACCTGTGCGAGAGTTATCAATGGTGACTAAAGGAGTCCTGCGCTGGACAACTGGAGCTGCCGACATACCCAGATCAAACCCGTTCAAGCAGCCTTTCAAGCAACAAAATATGCTAGCCATTGCACTAAATATCTACTAGACCACCAGGATGAGACTTAAAACTAAAAAGAATATACACTAAACAAACTTTTAAGCCGATTTGTTTGTTGTTAAGTCCGTAAAGTTCGGCAGACGATCTACGGGCGGCAGCACTGAACTCAAAGGCGCTTGTTTCAGATTATTGGCATACAGTTGCATGAGAAACCGGTAAAAAAGTAAAGATAAAGGAGTTTCTTGTGTTAACTTACCTACGCTTAAGAAAAGAGTGACCTTGCGTTTCTTTTTCTGGGATTAGAACCCACGTCAATAAAAAGTTCAAGCAGAGCCATATATAATTTAGATAATTATTTTCGTAGAAAATCTGTTGAACCTGCACGGCTCGCGTATTAGCAACTCCTGTTTTCTTTCTGGTCTCTCTGGCTAAGACCTTTCACCACCCCGGAAGGCATTCTACACCCAATGTGTCCAAATAATCTATCTGGGAACTTATTGACGTAATCAGGACTCATTATAGCCTTGAAAAATCTTGCAAGGTATACAATTAGTTGCCGTATCCAAACACAACTATACCCTTCCTTGGCTTTGGGAGTTGTAAATTCGCCAGAATTTAGCTGTGACTCAGCTTCTGATTTCCGCTGACGCCAAACGACTTATGAATAAAAAGCACATACGGGAGGTCTGCGGGATATTTACATCTCAGAAAACTATAACTTCCAGTGACTCCTGTAAAACCTTTGGACTACACACTTGGAAGTTGGAACTACTGCGATAGAATCAAAAACTCGTTTTTCTTTATCTTTCGCTCTCATCTTGCTCGACGATCTACAGCCACGGGAAAAAGAATGAATCCTAATTTCCATAGAAAAGACATTAGCAGTTCGCCCTATTCCTCACGGAAGGGTTGACTTGGCATAATTACCTGCGATGCATTCTCTTCGTCGTTCCACCTAATTTAACAAGCCCCAAAATAATCGTCGGCGCCGAGTTCTAAGCCAGTATCATGTTAAAACCTGGAGACTCGCATAAATTCGGATGGCAATGAAAAATGCGGGTGACAAACTAAAAACGATTTATACACTGCAAGGAAACAAAACCCAACTTTTTTCGTTTACGACATCACGAGATATCCATCTACCCTAAAAACGCAACAGAAATCAATAAACAGATGTCTGAATTACAAATAAAAAAGCGAAAACTCACCTCTGACGCACACACCGGCTATACAGGGTTGACTTCAATTCGGCAGCTCGGAAAGATACACTCGAACTGACCCCTCCCAACCCCCTCAAACAGTAACAAAAGGACTGTCAAACAAAGTTGCCTGGCCGTCAAAGTTATCAATAGCATCCTGACGTGTTCCAAACCAATAAACAGGCTGTCCACACAAGGCACAATTAAATTATCCAGGAGGCACCAAAGGGACTCCTGTTTTAAAAAATATATAACAATATAAAAAAAATACAAGGAAAAAACGCTTCGATGAAGCCTTCCACACTTTCCGTAACTTTTCTTTTCCTTTTCTCCATGACTAACTCCTCAAATTGCTACACATTGGTCAATTTCGCCGAGTTTTGGTTCGTCGGTGGTCAATATGTAGGTTGTGGCACATCCAAGTGCTATATTTTTCTTCCTTTTTTCCTTTTCCTTAGCTTTTTGCTCTTCTGGCCGTACTTATTACTATAGCCCTTAAGTTGTCAGGGCAGACGAAAGGAATTAAAGGTTTCCACATGTCCATCTCAAGTTCTGGACGAGGAATCAGTACATATTTTGGGTTCGCGCACGAGCCCAACAGTGTCCGACTTGTCCCTCTGTTCTGTCCGTCTTTTTCTTTCTGTCTCTCTCTTTCTCTCTTCCCGTAGCCAGCTTAAACGGAAATACGCAAACGAGGGGAAGCTTTAGATGAGCGTCGCGCCCATGGACGCTCAGCAGTTGCTTCCTAGAAGTGAATGGATGCGTACGCGGGTTCCTGAAGCGTTCCATCGGAGTGTTCCGGATACCACTTCTACTTCGAACTTCGGAGAGGCAGTAGTGTTGGAAACCGCTACAGACATTCAACTCTTAATTACTAGTGTCTTCAAGCAAATAAGACTTACGTTGCGGTGGTCGACTTCGTATGCGTAATTTCTGCTAAGGAAAAACTCTCTTTTCGGTTTGCCGCAATTAAAACGTTTTCTCTGGTTTCCAGCCCTCGTGAAAATATTTTTCGAGGTGAGTGGGGGTGGAGGTGAACGACTGTTGAAAGTGAACACGGCGAAAAGAACTGTTGTCACGTAAAACTAGAAGAAAGTGTTTTTCTTCCTGATCATCCTCCATGTGTGTATGTCATGCATATGTCGACAGTCGCAAACGTCCTCGGATTCGGTGCAGATGCTGGTCAGCAAGCTTCTCTTCGGGGTTGGAGCATTAGGAGTGAATGTGAAACCGAAAGCGAGAGTAATATCCTATTTCCGTGCCCCTCTCTTCCTGCTTGGCCAGTAAACCTAAATACAAACGAGGTAAACCCTGAACACCATTCTATATTCATACCTTGAGTACACAAACGGATACACGCAGATACATGGTAGAAGTGTACTCATACTCACCCGTTCGCTTTCCTCCTTATTTCTTCGTTCCATTCGACCTATTTCCATTTCTCCTCCAAATCCTGGGTACGTTATACAACACCGAGCAACACCGAAAGCCCACCAAAAGCTTCTTAGGTTTTCTATGGTGGGGGAGGGATTTTCAAGTAGTAAATAGTATGCAGCTGTCTTTATGCTTATATCACCCCATGAAACCTCATTCGGTAGCAGCTCTTGCATTTCTCCTTAATCGAAAAGGTGTGGCAATAAGCCTTTGCTACTCCATCGGAACTAGTAATTAGCAACAGCACTAAACCAGATTCAATGCTAAACCCACCGAAAGCTTGCAAGGGCATTCAGCGTGCGGGGCTCTAATAGTCATAAAGAAACGGGAGATTACAGAGAGATCGAAGGGTTAGAAGGAAAATCCTACCGGTCTTATAACAGTCATAAATTCCTCTGCCGTACAGCATATGTTGGCATTGGCTTGTCCCAGTGCGCTGTATATATGAGAACCTCTGCGCTAAAGATAACGAAAATGCTCCTGTCTTCTTTTACCGGGGTATTTTATGTAACCGGCAGCCTCTCTTGTCGAGCCCACCCACAAATAAGGGCATTTTGATAGGAAGAAGTGCTTTTTCCTAAATAAAAAAACTAAATAAAAAACGTTGGATGGGGAAAAAACAGACAAGCCTGCTAGGATATCAGGGTACCATATGAAATGTAGTGCGTCGTGTCTGCCATGTTTTATTTGGGGCATATAGTAAGCATACGGGAAGGATCATTAACAACTCCCTCATTTTTGCGTTCACTTCCTGACAATAATTCGACTAAGAACTGTTATTTCTTTTTCTTTTCAAAACGTAGGTGTACCTAAGTTAGTTCCTAAAGACGAGACACGGCGTAACGCAAAGTGAATTAGGATTAATCAAGAAAAGTAGAAGCGCGATGACAAGGAGGAAAGGAGGCACTGTAAAACAAGACGGAAAATGTTCGAACACGGGTTAAAAACCCAAAAGAAGGAAACAAATAGCAACAAAACTTCATTATCTACCATACCTTTGTATATTTAGGCAAACCAGGTCCTTTGGCCATCGTCCGCAAGCTGTATAGACGAGATGATTGATGGCCATGCCTTCTTTGCCTAACATGGTGTCCCCTTCTTCATCTTCTCCCTATAATTCATCCTGGGATTCTGCATTGGAAACGGCTAGTCTCGCTGTCATTCTCGTCTTTTCCGTCTTGGGCAATGCTTTGGTCAGTCTTACACTCGTCCGTCGAGGGTTGCTGGCTCATCCTTCAAACCGGTAAGTCCATCTACTATATATTTACATGGCTATATCAACAGTTACACTAATTAATTAAACCAAACACAAATGTAGAACCAGGTGCTTGGCACATGTGTAACAGTAATGCATTTGGGCATTACCTACTTCTCTAGGTCAAATGTAAAACGTAGTAATAGTTTTAAAAAATCTTACTGCATATACTCCCCGAAGTACCCTCTCAAGTTTAATCACTCTCATGTCGCAACACTTTTTCAGAACAAGCAGCGCCCTTCCCTTTTCTGACAAACTATTCTTCATTGACGGTCTCAAACAAGCGGGCTCTTTTTTAACAATTTAAAACAAATTGTCTACTCTATCGAGGTCAAGGTTACGTTTCTCAAAGACTGCCTGCTTATAACGGAAATGACGTAGATTTTTTGAGTGTCTACGAGCCGCACCATAGTCATCCATCACACGTTAATCTCCATTTTCCTTCGCCTACTGTGTGAGCTAGTCCATGCTTTATTTGGTATTGTGTATATGTATTTATTCACTTTTTTTAAAGGGAAAAGGGCGCTGGAGCGGTCAAAGAAAAACGAATTATGCGGTCGATGAGCTAACTTGATTTACCCAAACGATGCCTTGACTGACAAGGTCGTCGAATTGCATTAAATCTGGCTTTTTGGGGGGTTGCGTCCCCCAGCTACCGCTTTAGCTCTCACACAACGATCAGATAACTGCTTGTAAGCCAAGTGACATTTCTGGCCGTTAAAGATTCGAGGAATTTCTTAGGCCGAAAAGTAAAGCACTGATCAGAGGAAGGAAAAGATCCGAGTTCCGCTATGTTGAATGCATGTGCATGGATCATCCAAAACCTAAAAGAAAAACCTTGAGGCAGCCATGCATATGCACAGACACAGAAGTAGAAACTGTCAATCACCTAGTCGTAAATGGTCAAGGTTATGCGGAGATACAAGCCCGCATAAGGAAATACAGCCCCTGACACCTTGCCAATAAACTAGCAATCGCGCGAAGTTGTGTGACTGTTTCCTGTGACGATGCTGCACTGTATACGTACAAAGGTTTCCAATTGAATAGCGTAAAATGGCAAGTTTTTGCTTACACACGCCACCTTGTCAATTATGTTTTCTATTTACTTTTCCCACATAGAACGTTATGACACCTTAGTCCGACACACGGTATAAATCTAGAAAATTTCAATTTATCCGTTGAAAAAGGAAGTTTGAGGGTGATCCGAAAGATATGAAAAATCCGTTATTGTGAGTCGCGTGCCTGATGTTTCTCGACGACAGATTCTCGTGTATTCCTCTTGCTCTTTTGTAGCCTAAAAGTTTGAACATGGCCCTTCAAAGTCGGCCAGATCGAGAATAATCCATAGCTGCGGGTCTTTTACCTCACACGATAAAAGGAACTTAACTAATGCTACATTTCTGTTGATCCTTTTCAAATTTAAAAACAGAGAACACAAATATAGAGCTTGGTTTTATTGCATTTCTCTTCTTTCTACGCTGCAGAGTTGACATAAAGCTTGTCAAGGATACTTTATTGCTATTTTCAAGTTCAGAGATAACCCATCACAACGGCAGGGACCGTGACAGTGACATGGCGTCATTTGAACGCAAGAATTTCCACACTGGCCGTGTTAGCTCTTTTTTGTCCGGTTTGCGAAACGTAGTCGAGACAACACGCTGACATTAAATTACACTTGCAAATTTTGGCTTGTTCAACTGATGCACACAAGTTAGTGAGATTTTTAACTTTCTTAATTTCTTTCGTTTCTTGTTTCATCACCAAAAGAAGGTTTTTGGAGCTCTTATACATTCAGAAACCTTGATAATAAACGCTCAGTTTTCGTTTTAAACAATATTCTCTGACACGCTTTTCACACAAGAAACCGCGTCTAATCTTAAAAGGTTCGAAGCTTTTTACAAAAAACTTTTGACAGAAAACAAAATAGCTCAAACATATATGGAGACAGCACTTTATCCATAAAAGTAGCCTTGTCCCCCCAATCTCCGTCTTGCCCATCAGTGGAACCAAACAGCAACATAGTCAATGTCTCCCTCCCCCCTTTTCCTCCCCTAATAGCTGATGACCGCCGCTTTCGAACGTTTTCAAGGCTTTTCCCCGGCCATAAAATGGTGGCAGTCCCGCTCTTTTTTTCCCAAAACAACTCATGTGGTGAAAAAAAATGTAGAAAAAAATGAGTGGACTTGCCCATTTTAAGAATATAACCACAAGACATAAACCATTATAAGCATGCACAGGAACCCGTACAATTTAGCTCTGGCTTTGCGGTACCAATTTTGGCTAATTTTTCCAAGACTTCCTGCCCACCAAGAGCCCATTACAACCCCTTCTTAAACAGCGCCAGAACGACTGCGCTAGTACCAAAAACTTTACACTTTAAAAATGAGCAAGGTAAGCAACTACGCAGTCTTTGGGACGCGGGAAGTATCTTAGTGCAATAGTAAGGGAATATACAAGTGTACACATCAAGTGTCAGTAAAAGCTTTTGTTCAAGGGTATATACGCGCGAGCACTCAACTTGAAACGCTCGACCAGAGATTCTCATTTAGATCAAGACGCGTTTTCTTATTTTTTGTTACAAGTTTTTTTAGGTTCTTTGACGCGGAAGACGGACGAACCAAAAAAGAAAAACGCTCGGATATTAAAATGCAAATGAGTTCTTCTACGCCTGAGAAGCAAATCTATAATTGCAAATTCTTGTCAGCAATTATTGATCCTATTAATCTTCAAGCTTGCTCGACGTCCAATGTCACACTTTCTTTTTTGTTTGTTTTGTATGAAAAATTGGGAAAAACGGGCAGCCAATCAATTAGGACTTTTTGGTCGCCTTAAAAGCTTTGTAACTATAAATCTACGTTTTCTTTCCTTTTTAGATGTGCATAAAAAACTAAAAAGCTGCAGCGGAGCGCTCTTAAAAAGGTGGTGCCATTTTGAAGATGATTGCTATTTGACGGTTTACGGGACAGTTAAAAATTAAATAAAAAGTAGGAAGGAGATTGGATTTTTTACTTTGTATATACGGGGCAAATATTTCAAGGCGAATATTCCATAGCTTTGCATTCGCATTTCCTGTTGCTGGTAATGGGATGCTGTGACCTTATATACGCATCTGACCTTGAAAGGGCGTGGATATCGGGCGCCAAGAGAGAGCAAGTCTCTTTTTCCTCAATGAAAAAATAAACATAATTTTTTATGCAAGGTTATGATCATAGACTTGCAGACCCTTTTAGACAGATGCAGAATGAAGAGAGATGTCCAGGTTCCGTGACAAGTAGCAGAAAAGCCCTCACTTTCTCAGCATAATGGAGAATGTCTGGGTTGGTTGTGGCAATCAAAGTTGTCCATGGTAGGAAAAGCGCATGGAGCGTTTTTTTCCTGGTCTTCCATTCCTCGATACTAAAAGAGTCAACAGATATGGGCTATAATGGGCATGTAGCCAAGTCACTGAACCTGGTTAATTCCTAATTCGAGCAGATGAAAGGCTATACCTGCACGAATCCCTTGGGTTTTAGTTTTACCTGCGTGCCGCTACAGTTCTCTGGACCAGCACCCAGAAGTTGGTTTAATGAGATTGTTATGTGTCCTTAATAAGGAAGTCCGCCTTGTAGTAATGGCACTTATCCGTCTCTAATTTAAAAGGGTCCCGGAAAATATACGATTACGTTAACAAGGTTCCAATTAACAATTTTTCCTTTTATTTAACTTCTAAAATAGCTACTAAAAGAAGAGCAAGAGCGAAAAGGACAAGGAAATTGCACTCCAATACAACTTTTTGTTCTCGGATAAGTCGCGTGCTCTAAGAGTTCCCGGAAAACGGAATTTGAGTATATCTTATAAAAAGAAAACGAGGCGGAAGCACAGCAATAGACTCGAGGCGAGCTTCCAGTTATAACCTTATAGCTAGCCTAAGGCACAATCCCATGTGAAGCAAAACACATGTACTCAACGTAAAACGTCCGCCCCATAAAGGCACACCATAAATAAAGACTTTTCCAATTTTCCCGAGACTTCCCCCAATTTCACTCACGCCAGTTATCGATCTGTCTGTTACTTTTTCAAACTATATAAGCTAGTGTATGCCTATCCTAAGCTCAAATACAGCAAATCGTGGCTTTCGTTTGAATGAGTCAAAGTCAATACAGCATAATCCCATGAGCAGAGTGGAGGTCACGAGCAATAGAGACAAATGTAAACATAAACACATTTTGTAAGTTCCAAGTCGTTTCGGATTTCACAAGGGGAGACTTGAACACATGAATATGTACGACTATGATAATTGATGTTTGTGCAAGGCAAAAAAATAAGACTGTGAAGTCCAGAAGCACTGCCAGATTGCATACTTCTTTCGAAAGCTAAATCTCCTTCGGGGAATCAAAATCCCTTACACGCGCTGTTGGTGGAACACAGCAAAAATCTTTAGCAACTACGAAAAAACGGCATCATGTAGGAGCTGAAAAACAGCGCTATAATCCCTCAAACATAGATAAGGCACGTGTAAAGCCAGGGCGCGGACGCGATCTGCTTGATTTTCCTCTTGCAAAATCGAAGTTGGGAGCATTAGCGAACCCGCAAGAATTGATCCATCGACCCAAATTGGAAAGCGAAAAGGGACCAAGAGTCCTCTTCTCTTGCCACGCGCTTTTTTAAAAACTTTTAGCTTTCCTTTGGTAAGATCACTGAACCATACTTCTATCTCGACTATATACACTCACGATTGCTGACGTCAGTTAGAACAATACGTGCTTAATTCGAGGTTAAACTGACAACCAATTCTCTTGCACAACTGAACCATTCTATCCTGTTCATTTATAAGCATACCGTTCTGGCACTGAAACGTCTGTTCATTTTGCATACCGTTATTTATTTTATATATATATATATATTCCCGGACGAGAACAGGTTGGTGTTGAGTTTGACGGCGTCCAATTTGGTATTTGCCTTGTTAGTCCTACCGGGCGTGTTGGCATCTACAGCGTCCGGGACGTCGTGGCCGCCTTTAACTCAAATTGATAAGGAGGGCAACTGGAGTGCAACGTGGTGGTGCCAGTTTAGCGCATTTGCAGAACTCTTTGTCTCGACTGCCAGCTCGGCCACTTTGGCTGCCATCGCTTTGGACAGGTAGAACTGCTTTATAACCATTCTTATATGAATATTCTGCGTATTTCTTGAGGTGGGTGAGTGTGTGTTAAAAAATCATCACAACAAAGAAAACCCCGGAAATAACCAAGCTTCCATGCAAACAACATCAAGAAAACAAGCTGAGGGAAGATATTTGAACGCGTACCAAAACTTTTTCTTTTTCACTTCTGCTTTTCGCCACAGCAATTTTCTTTTCAAGCAGACTCGTAGGGCACGTGCCCAACGCGGAATTTATGTGAGCCCATTATTCTTTCTTTCTTTATTCTCAATGGTAATAAACCTGGATCTAATAGTAACCCACAAACTAAGCCAGGCATAAAAATCGAACCATCTTAGCAACCCAGCAGATATGTGTGCTAACGTCACATATATAGTTTTTTGACAAAACAAAGCTGGCGTTCTTAAAGTCGTCAGTTCTCCAGGAATGGCACGAAAAGCCACTGCCAATTTTTTTGGGTCTATTTAAGGCAAAAAACAAACGAGAAAGAAAACTTATCCCTCCGCAATCAATGTGGACAGGCGTTTTAGAAGCCCAAAAATCTCACACAAGCTTTTTCATTATATCAGCCTTCACGGATCCCAAAACAGCTTTCTGGAAAAGAAGAAATCCATTCCAGAAACCACACCCTGCTCAAAATTGGAGCAAAAGCCACATTTCATTTGGCCTTAAAGCTTAATTCTTTTCTTCAATAATAAAGGACAGCGAAGAAACCTAGAAGAATTCGTTGGAGACTAGACAGCTTCATTGGATCCACCCCAAAAGACCATCCAAAAAAAAAAAGATCCATCCCAGTCGTTCTATCCTGAGTGACTTGTCGTTCCTTCCTTTACAAAGTGAGAGAGGGAAAAAATGGTTTCTTTATCCCTTGCACCCAGTGATTGCCAATAGCCGTTGACCAAAGGCATGGGATTGAAAGACAAAAAGAAGATTCAGAATTAACGGAGCAAAAAAAGATTAGGCCTACGTAACTAGCCCAGTTTATCTATAAAAGAGAGGGAGGAGAAACAAAGATTCCGACAAAACTAGGGTAATATACACTTATGCCCAGGGTAATATACACTTATGCCCTGGTTCTCATCAACGTTAGTAGAACAATGAGTTCTACAAGGGAGGAAAAAGAAAACAAGCCGTGTTACCATTGGGGTCGATGTTATGGGTTAATAATCATCCGTATTCGAGGGTATAGCTGTCGGCAGGGCAAATTAGTCCCTTCTTTTGACCTTCCTCGTCATAAACAAGTAACACTACCGTGTGTATGGAGCAAGAACCACATAGCAACCCCCAACCATCCTGCCAAAGCTCGTATACGGAACGCCACATCTCCCACGGAGACTAACCTGATTACTCATTCCTTTTATAGATATTCCTTTAGCTTTTCCCCAATGATCCACATGCAGTTCTCACCCTCAAGCGCACTCTTATGTCTGATTGTTTACCGTAGATATTACGCTATCGTGAAGCCCATGAAATACACGAGAACCATCACACCAACACGAACCCTTTGGATGCTGTCAGGAATTTGGTTGCTAGCATTGGCCTGCGCTTCTCCACCATATATGGGTTGGTCCAGGTAATACGCAACTCCTATAACGACCTCCCTACGACCAATTTGTGTTTCATATTTCATGGAGGCCAACCGCAGCCGTGTAAGGAGACGAGACTATACCTACCCATTATTTAAACACCCGAAGCAACTTGTAGGCTACATGAACAATCCTTTCCGCGCTGGCCTAAATTTAGACTTTTAGTAAGGCTGGGGTCTGCTTTCTTTATCATGGTAATAGTGGGCTATACACTCGTAAAATATACATACGTATGAGTTTTTTTCTCTCAATTAATTTTATCGTTTCAAAAGCATTATATACAGTTTACACGGTGAAAAACAGCCGTTAATAATACTGCAATTAACCATGTTGGTTAAGTTCCTTTTGCTGTACTAGCATAATAGTACGTCTTTTATTGTATTTAGATTCTACAATTATAAAAGAGATGCCCACCGCAACAGCATAACCTCCGGAAATTGACAAATTAAAATTTTGCACATTAAGTCTTCTTTTCAATATAGTGATTGTTTTTGATTTTATATTCTAGGTCAGGGTTCTGTTACGTGTTATAAACAATTTAACAAGCTTTTCTTCTCCTTGGTTTAAAAATATCAGTAAAACGTGAGTCAAGCTTAGAAGGCACGGGCCTTTTCAAGCGGATTTCATTACAAATGAATGAAGGATAAAGTGCACGAACGCTTGAAGGCACTAACTAAACAAATAACATCGCGAAAGAAACATCGCGCAACGTTAAATTGAGTGAAGGAAACTTCAGTAAAACTCCGATTTTGTCAAACGATCGGGACCGGAGGGTAGTTGATAAGTCGGATAGTTGACAAAATCGGAAAACTTTTTTTTTAATTAAAAAAAAAACAGAAAAATATCTGGATAAATACGGTAGTCAATAAGATAAAACGGGTTGTATTAAAGCTGTTAAAATTAAATAAATATTGAGAAAATAAATAAATAAAAAATAAATAAAGAGAAAATCGTGGAAAACAACAGCACGCATCCACAACAGAATATCTATGTGAGAGATAAGAAACGAAAAGCGACACGCGTAGGCGTGGTTTGCAAAAAAAAAGCAGCGCGATGGTGGTTGACATAATCGGGAGTTTCCATAATCGGGGTTGACAAAATCGGAGTTCTACTGTACATTAAAAAAAATTGTTACCCTCGACTAACGGCATCTGCGGTTTGCGTTATCCCATCCTCGTCGCCAAAATTGTTTTATCGATGATAAAGTACAGTTTCGGGGTAGATGATTTATTGACACAATGATATTGGATAGTTATACTCACATAAAAGCACTTGCTAGACGCTCTGTAAAATACCCTGTTTGTTTATATATCTCTGTTGACATGACATGTTCCCTAGTCATGAACCTCGAACCGCTCATGGTAAGATTAAGCTTTTCCCTAGGCTACAAGTTTTAAAACTCGACAATCTTTCAATCAAGGAAGTTCCTGCTGTTTTCCTTTCTCAAAAATTTCTCACAAAGGTTTCAATTAAACACAACATGAACAACGGGAGAAAATGGCTGAAGCAAATAGTATAGTTACAATTCTCTTCCTGTTGCCATAGCTGGACCCGTCCATTTTCCCCTTTTGATGTTGTGTTATTTGCGACTTAAGCTCGACTAACGGTTCCGAGTGAAGCAAAACAAAAAAATGTTGTCCAGCAAGCAGTTGGCCTTGTTGAAATTACGCGGAAAAGTGTAACAAACTGGTCATGTTTTTCACAGGTTCGCCCATCACCCTGGTCAGCACGCTTGTGTCGTGGCCTGGGATGCTTCTTTATCGTTCAGCGTGTGTTTTTTCGCAGTGGCCGTGATTTCGCCCTTATGCCTCATGTGTCTGTGTTACTATGCCATTCTCCAAGTGGCGCGTACCAAATGTCGCCGGATTCACGTGGGCATTCTCGCTGATCCCACCGATGCGATCAGCTACAAAACGGGTGGAGTCGATGAAGAAATCAGTCTACCTACCCACGATGAGCCTATTGCGCCAAGTAATTATCCCTGGTCATGTAAAGGATGCCGACCGGCTAAAGAAGGAGAGGAGGAGGAGGGCGAGGTGGAGGACAAAGAACAACAAATGGGGCCCCGGACCTGTAGTCTGGGCCGATTAAGCTTATCAGGGCCTACTAACCCAAAGAACTCTAGAGTGAGGAGCAAAACGACTCGGTCGAACCTCCTCCGACGAAGTATTTCCTTGGAACTAGCCAGCCAATCGGCCTTTGTGAACTCGCAGAGAGTTACAACCTGCTCGCTCTGCAAAATTGACAGATTCAATCTGAGACCAGCTTCCTATCCCTCCCAAGTACCTGCTAAGAATCACGACCGACTCGTGCCACTTCCTATATCAATGCGCTCCCCTGACGAATTAGTGAAGCCGGCCTTGAACCCCGTGGACAAGTTTACTAGTAGTACTTGCAACAACAGTCAATACCGGACGCTGTTTCGTACCGATCGGACGTCTGGTGGCGACAAAAAGTTCTCATTTTCCCAACGTAAAGCATCGTGGGGCTGGGCGAGTTCCACCACGCCTCCCATTAAAGGTTTTTCGACGGTTTTTCTTGTCATCACAGCGTTTCTGATGACCTGGAGCCCCACTGTCATCGTAGCGTGCTGGGAAATCCGAGGCTCTTTTGCTTCGAATTCGAGCAACATGGCAGACAACAGCAACCTGATCCCAAGCTGGCTCCACGTGCTCGCTTTTTGGTCGCTCAGCGCTGGTACCATAACCTACCCTCTGCTGTATGGTGTCTACAACCGATCGATTCGCAAACAACTTTTTCGGGCGGCCTGGTGTGCCAAAGGACTCAAATACGAACACAATCAGCGACGAGCATCCAAATGGTCCAATTATTCCGGTAAGTTTCACATTCAGAAGTCGCCCTCCTGGCTGTCTTCCGGTCACAGACGACTGGCACCCGCTCAAAAAACTGCTAATTTACGACAATACAATACAGTCCGGCTCAATCGGCTAGAAAGAAAGCACCCGTGCTTGCTTGGGACTGATTGTGTAACATGGTGGCGACCTCAAGATTAGCATTGTTCCTATTCATAAGGATAAAAAGCCAGTGTCGTTGATCTCGTAAACAGGAGAAAAAAACGAAAGAAACAAAGGAAAGTCATTTCAAGCTTAGAATTATTGATAGACCGACTTTTCCTTTTCAAGAACGGATTGCACGACGTCACTGAAAGCTTAATTCGGTCAAGGAAAATTAACGAAGCCCCTCAGTAATTAGTTCAAAGCAAGAAATGGACTTTGATTTTTACCTGGATTGCGATTGATCTTGTCCTACTTTGCTTCTTGTTTTAGATTTCTAATTATTTTATTCTCTTTCTTTTCTTCATTTTACCACACAAACAAACAAAAAATAAGATTACTCTGTGCTTCGAGTCAAGGAAAAAAACTCTTGGACCGGATCTATCCATGCGACCATTGCTGGGCCTATCGACCTTAATTACACGCAAAGCACAGGCTCGTCCTCCACGCCACGCAAACCGAGTCAGGATTCAGGTACGATTGGGCTCATTACCCATCAGAGAAGTGGAAGCGTTGTTTCTCGTGTCCCGTGACTCTTATTGCTTGCTCTATTTTCCTTTTCTTGGCTTTCCGCTCTGAACATGGTTAGCCCTTGTTAACCTTTTGGATATTCCCCAGGTGCAGTCATGATGTCCGCGGACGAGGATGATACTAAAGAACCCCGAGCTTGGCGCAAACTATTGAGGAAGAAATCCAGGAGAATGTCGGCCCCCTCAATTTTATGGAATTATCACCAGCTCTACTTGTCAGACCATCAGCATCACGGAATGCGCGTGGGACACGATTTCCTCGGGACCGAAGAGCTATGTAAATCTTCGCCAGCAACCCGACAAGGATCGATGAGACGACATGTGGATCACGAAGACGCTGCCGAAAGAGCCCCTCAAGAAGGGCTTGCAGATGGGCCGCCGGTATCAGCAGGAGACAAAACGAAAGCGCCTAATACTACTACTTGGGGATTGGCATTCCCCCGCTGTGTGCCGCAACGAGCGGCAGCAAGCGTCAAGCCAGAGGTCAAACCTTCCGAAGTGCAACACAATAGTCATTATAATTGGTGCCTATCATCGCAATCTGGTATGTGCAGCGACGAAGAAGAGGAGGAAAATACGCTGTACTATTCCCAGTGTCAGTATACGTTTACTGTGGAATTGCACCGCACTGAGTCGCTTCCCAGTCTAGGGGGTGAGGTCGGTAAGGTTTTATCATTTGAACAAGCTCAAGACGATGACTTGCGAAAAGGAGAAAATTATAGAAAATTACTCCTGGCGGTGGCCGATTCGACTCCTTATCTCCACAATAACCAGGGTCACGACAGCAGCAGGCTTTCTCTGTCTAGAATTATGAGCCAGCATGGTGGCCATTTCGGGAAGAAGACAAACTTATTGTTTGAGCATCGTCAGTGCGAAAAAAGACGAAGTCAAAGTTGCGGCAGTGTGGTGGCCGTGACTGCTCAGAATACAGACTTGAGCAGCTTCAAGGAAGCAGATGTGCGCCATTGGCGAAAACTTGCGGAACTCCAATCTTCTAGTTGTGCTCGTAGTCAACGTCTGCATCCTTCTGCGCCTTCTTGTCAAATGAGTGTGGATGAAGGTATTGAGAAAGATTGCATTACTCAGGATGTGCTGACGTAACAAACTCCTACGTGACTAGTCAAAAATCTTTTGTACATGTATACACTTTCATATATAAACTCTGTGGTATGATCGCAAAATTAAATAAACCACACTGCCCTTGCCATTTACCTTCACTTTTGTTTCGGCTGAACGCTGTAATAGAGGGGTACGGTCACACAAAAGCATTTCATGTTCGATCTATATGTGCACAATTAACCTGGTATTTATTAACATGAGAAAGTTGTACTCATGGTTAGTTGCCGACACAAGACAGCTCGAGGTTCATCCAGCTTTTATCAAATTAAGCTTTAACCTAGAATCTGCACTTCCTGCACAATTCATGCATTGCAAATCGTGAAAGTGAACATGAGCGACGAAGCACGGCCAGTCGAAGAACAGCTAACATTTGTACGCAATCTGCTGGATCCGGTTAGTAATTTAGGAAAGTTAGTTTATTTAACAAGCTGAATTAAGTACAACGAAATACAACCGAACGAGTACCGTCAAGCAGGGTGACTACGAACTTTCTGTTTACATTATTAAGTTGCACCAACCTCGAAAACGTAAATTTGGGTGACTACGAAAAATATGTAGTTTACTACAGTGGAGCTTATTTTCAAGCTTAAAAATACGCAGTTTGATTTTGACACTTAATGCGTGACGTGTACTTAAATAATAACCCTACAAAATGTATTTACAGAAAGGAGTGGCAAATAGTTGCCATGTTCCATGAGAAGCAACTGTCTCCCTGATAACTACTTTAGATCTGACTTGATAGAAAACTTCGAAAACTTTCAATAGCTTATCGGAGATGAGTTCTAAAAATAAAAGCACGATAATGCAGGTCGTGGGGATTTTAAAACAATCACAGACGTTTGGGTATTACTCCACCGAATTAAACATTAATTAGATATACAAGGATACGCTATGCAAGCGCAATCTGTTGGTGATATCTTATTTATTTTTTAAAGAGCTTTCTTCCGAGCCAATACATTGCAAGAAATATGTTAAGTACGGATGTATAAATTAATTGAAATCTGAGCGTTCGGAGACACCCCGCGTGACGGTACCCTACGGCACCGTATGTAAGTAGGACAAATTAGGACAAGAAAGGTTTAGAAATGATAAATTACGAACAATAAATTAGGGTTTCCGCAAAGCAGAGCTGTCACCTAGTGTTCGAAAAGTGAACACACTTCGAAGCCAGAAAAGAAAGTCTACTTCGAAGTAGACTTCCAGCGCAAAAGATAAACTCGACTTGTCCCAGCTGACGAGAAAAAACGTCAAAGTCAAAGGTAACCGATTGTAAATTCTTTCCATTTTGGCAACTTGGTTGCCAGTTTATCAGTTGTTAATTAAAAAATTCATATGCTATCGCCTGGATAAAAAAGTCTGCGATAAAAGACCAAAGGTACCTTTAAACTTTTCGACTGTAATCTAGACTGTAGTATACTGGCAGTGTTACTATAGTCTCTTGTAAGAGGTGGATTTCCATTTGAATTCATTCAAAGCTAACATTAGTGAATGGTCTTGTTTAGTCAACTCGTGCAGCAATACCAGTTCCCATTTTAGAATAAAACTTAGGCACTTGTTTTTCCAGCACATCCCAAACTACTGATCACGATGTCTATTAGGTTAAAACGCTCTCTCAGTTTGCTTGTTGTGGTGATAACATAACTTTTAACCTTTCTTTATTCTAGGAATACATACAACATGCCCTTGTTTGGGAAATCACAGAAAAGTCCGGCTGAAGTAGTCAAAGCGCTCAAAGAAGCTGTTCTTTCCTTAGAGAAAGGAGAAAAGAAGCTCGAGAAGGTAAATATAAACCACTTTATCCCATAGAACGTAATCCCATTCAATACCCTTTATACCGAACAGGCTCAAGAAGATGTGAGTAAAAACTTGGTGCTTATTAAAAACATGCTGTATGGTACATCCGACACAGAGCCTCAGACAGACATCGTGGTGGCCCAGTTGGCGCAAGAATTATATAATTCTGGGCTTCTTTTGCTTTTTATACAGAACTTGTCACGGATAGACTTTGAGGTAAAATCATGTCTTGAATTTAGCTATACATTGAATGAAGAAATTGTGTTTATTTACAGGGAAAGAAAGATGTGGCTCAGATTTTTAACAACATTCTCAGGCGTCAGATTGGTACGCGTACTCCGACGGTCGAGTACATATGCACCAAACCGGAAATCTTATTTACACTAGTACAAGGGTAAGCTTGTGTCTAAGGCATGCTATCTCCTTTATTACCGTATGTTCCCTCATAGGTACGAACACCAAGACATTGCTCTTAACTGTGGTACCATGTCACGAGAATGTGCCCGATATGAAGCCTTGGCAAAAATTATGCTTTATTCTGAAGATTTCTACAACTTCTTTAAATATGTGGAAGTTTCGACCTTTGACATAGCCTCAGATGCCTTCTCTACATTTAAAGTTGATTCAAACAATCCAAGTTAACGTTTGAAAACGAAAGTTGTAATAAATCTCTTCCTGTAGGAATTGTTAACGAAGCACAAGATCTTGTGCGCCGAATTCTTGGAAACGAATTACGACAAAGTTTTTGCACATTACCAGAACTTGCTGAATTCAGAGAACTACGTCACTCGGAGACAGAGTTTAAAGTTGTTGGGGGAGTTACTGTTGGACCGCCATAATTTTACCGTAAATCTACGTTCAAAGTATTGTTGCGTGCGGCTTTGAAAAAAAACTCGTGTTTTTAGGTTATGACACGGTATATCTCCAACCCGGATAATCTCAAGTTGATGATGAACATGCTAAAAGAGAAATCACGCAACATTCAATTCGAAGCCTTTCACGTCTTTAAAGTTTTTGTGGCCAACCCCAACAAGCCTAAGCCCATATTGGACATATTGTTGAGGAATCAAGAGAAACTTGTGGATTTCTTAACCAAGTTCCATACCGACCGCTCCGAAGACGAGCAGTTTAACGATGAAAAAGCGTACTTAATTAAGCAAATTAAGGAGCTTAGACCGGGAACTGAACACTAGCAACACGCTCTATCCTTCATTTTCTAACGAAACACCTTTTTCCTTGAAAGAAAACAATCCCTTACTGCCTCGTTTTGTGTCCCTTTTCCGCCCTCCTCTTCTGTACTAAAGAATGCAGAAACCTACGTTGTTCAGACAGATCCAGAGAGGCCTATTGCTGATAGAGGTCTAAGACAAATTTTCTCTAGTTTTTGGGCTGGAGCAGTACAATGCTAGCGGAATTTAATTTCAAGTATTTTAAGTGCTTCCTTGTTCCAATCTTACCACAACCATAGTATACACATTTTGCTGATGACTTTGAACCAGTTAAATTTCAAGCAAAAGAAGAAAAGAACAAATTAATGCGTAGAATTGTACTAAAAAGTAGCAGGAAAGGTGGAGATAAAACGACGTATCTTCCATAGTTGCTAGTTATCAGTTTCATCCCGCCCTGTGTTGGTAGTTATTCTCCTGAATAGACTAATAATGAGTGCACACCAAGTAAGGGAAAGATATAGTCATTCTCGCATATTTGGCTTTTTTTTATTCGTCTTCTAAATCTGGACTGGTTATTTTCTTGTCCATCTCTTCGTGAACACACCCACACCTTTTCCTTATTGCCTTGGTTTTTCTCTTCTTCAATGCAGTTAACTAACCTATAGACTTCCTTTGCCTATAATGTTACCAATTATTTACCAACTTGAGCAAAATTATAGAGCAATGCCCGTTAATGTAAATGGGTAATTGATACATTTGTAAGGGCAATGTAAAAAAATAAAGAACGTTTTGGTTCTCAACTATTTTCTGTATTGAATGTGCGTTTTAAAGCTTATTGTGCACACGAGACGACGGAATACAACAGCAATCTAAACCTCCTTATTTTCATAGCCAAATATGCCATCTAGACCGTGAAACGTTGATGGCTTGCTATAACTATTCTAATGCTTTTCTACGATTTAAACAGAACCCGATAACGCAGTAGTCCGTGTATATTCTAACCGAACATTCCAGCTCTATAATGAAATCAGAGCACGCAAAACTAATCTGTCTGAATCACTCTAACTGATCCAAAACATTAACCTACAGAAAAAATAAGCTCGTTCAAATCAATTCTGCTTTTGCCCGACAGTAATCACACTTTCTGCAAACCTTGCAGTACTGTATACATATAGTTACGGTGCAATCTTGGGGAGTTCTTTCGTACTTTTGTACCAAAAAAGCAAGTTTAAGGTAGCTCAAATCCATTGACATTTATGTATCCCGTCATGTCATTTCACCGAGATTTACAGGGTAGGCCAAGGGAAACCTAAAAGCTGGCGTCCGGGAAGTAATTGCCTTTTTTGGGAGGTATAGCGTGCGTAAACGCGTAAATCTAGGCTTCACAGGGTTACGTATGACGCGCATGCAGAGTACACCACCCACATCTAGTCAAACATACCTACAGGGGTAGAAACTCAAAGTTCTCCCCCGTCTTCTCCTTTCCCGCCATTGAGGCCTGGTACTGAATGCCAATCAATACACACTATACTACACCCTACTAAAGTTGGGACCGCGGCAGGTGCATATGTGGCTCTCTCTCTCCGAGGAAACAAACCACATGCAAGTCAATTTCCAAGCCTGTCGGTTGCTCAACATCGCTGTGGTTTTGGAGTGAAAATATGAGTTGCTTGCAAGTTTAGTGCTTTGGAAGTCCTATAAAACTTGATACTGGCCTTACAACGACCACGCAGTTTCGGACCATGTTCATGTCCACGACTGCTTGTGACCAGAGTTCATCATCATCATCATTCATTTCAACAACATCGCCATCCGCTTCAATGACATTGACGCCGATACAATTTGCTCAACAGCAGCAGAGTAGCATGACTACATGCTGGAGGCGACGCCGGCGCTTGTTGGCCTATTTAGCAGATCAAGGTTGGAATTTGCGGCCCACTCCAGACTCTGCTGCAGCTGCAGTAATCTTTCGTAGTAGTAATCTCAAAATGGATCTCGAACCTGCCCTTCTTTCGGCTGGAAGTGCCGAAGATACCGAAGAAGTGGTTTGGTGTGGCGACCGAGCTAATGTAGCTGTATCGACATCCCCCCATTTCGAAGTCGCTTTGAAATCAAACAAGAGCAGTTCCTTTCAACGGAAACCACAGACGAAATCCAGAATGTCGAGAAGAGAAAAGATCGAGACGTTGATTCAAGTGAAAAGAGCCTCCACGGCGAATTCGGCCAGACCCATGACAACGATGATGAATCGTTTGGAAGAACTGAATCTGAAATCCAAGAAAACTCCAGAACACATTCAACCAAATTTAAGGCCGAGTTGGAGTTGGAGCAACTTGAGTAGTTTTTCAAACGTGACAAGTTCGTCCCTCCGTACAATAAATCCGTGTTCACGACAACTGGGCCTGGCCATGGAAGGTGCAAGCATAATTGCAGGTCCCAAAGTGGCTAACAATCCCCAGGCACGCACTAGAAGCGGCTGTGATCGGTCAACAGACGGCTCGCTTTCTCAACGAACGTTTTCTTCTGTGGGAAGGCCAAAAGGCCGTTACGATTGTCGTAGCAATCATCGACCGGCCAGCTTTGTCAACTTGAATTTGGACATGAGGCGCGAAAGAGCGCAAAGTGACGATGATGAACGTTCTTCTTGCATTTCATGGGAAGATTCCGTTTCCGATTTGGAAAAACCTGCCTTAGTATTCGGCGAAGATTGCTCAGGACCCTCTTGGAATGCGAGTACTCGAAACCTCTCGGCAAATAGCTCTATTGTTAGCAGTGGGTCAAGTGATCCGCCTTCTGCATCACTTTCCAACGTTTCCTTGTTGCCCATCAGTGTGGTTACAACAAAGAGTGACCGTGTTATTAGTAACAAGGTTATGTGCAGCACAGAACCATCTTTGGTATCTACACAGCGCCAACGGGCGCTCCATCAAAGTAATAACGCTAAGCCTGAGTCAGCCGGCTCGAGGAAAATGGGGGGAGAACCTACCGTTTCTAATAACAGTAAAAAAGTTCAAGTGGGGCTGTCCGGTCATCGTCGAACAGGCAATTACGACAGGCGAGGCCAACCGATTGTGACGTTAGTGTCTCTTACAAGCACGTCGCCTGAACCCGCCGAAAAAAATGGCAAGGAACAACCAGAATTGATCTAGCTTTTTACGACGGCTATAGAAAACCCAAACTCAATGATACTTCCACTTTTCTTTACATGCCGCTGTCTAAAGTCTCCTCCAAATCTTAAAAGATCTCAAACTGTCGTTACCACTTGCTACCATCGTGTAAAGTACGGTTGCTAGCAAATCTAATAAGTGCCAGTTTATACCTTGATTACTGTAATCAATAATTCTCCCATCCAGACTCTGTTTCCGTGTACCTTCAACAGGACTCAAGAATGAAAAACGACGCAAATCCTCCCTTGCATATGAGCTAGCATGATGATGATATATAACTTGCCGTACTAAACTTCTTTTTCTAATTGTGAAACGTCTAGCACGGAAATGAGGATGATTAATTCGAGCAACGACTAGCCAAAATTTGCTAAAACGAGAATAGCATGTCGATTCGACTTCACAGAACTGGTATCCGGAACATAGCGAAGAGTTACATTCAAGCCATGCAATAATGAAACGATATAAAGGAACCAAGTCTAATTCCCATTGTAACGCGCTAATAACAGCATACAAAAAGCTTCTAAGGAAAGGACAAGTCACACTTAGATTGTTACATGTCCGGTTAATGTGGCTGTAAGAAAAAAGACCCAGCGCCCCGGGAAACAAGCGAATACTCATATATAACTTAGGTTGTTATTCCTGTCGGGTCTTCTAAGACCTTCCCAAACAATGGCACTTACCCGCTCTATAGTCTCGTTTCTGAAGAATACAGGCTTAGAACGTCTTCAAGCATTTAGTACAGCGAATCCTCAATTTGGGATAATTTAACACATGTTAGAAAAAAAACACACAACGGTTCTTTGGCGTGTGTCCGACACGGACACACGCCAAAGAACCATAGTTGTCCAGAATGGAGTAATAAACCAGCCCCTGCTGTTCCGTTGTATACGACACATTAAGAAATTTCTTTGTTCCCTTTCTATCTACTTAAACACAAATTTCATCAGAAGGAAAATTGCTTTTTTACATTTCTTACGCCACAGGATATTAGTAAACAGTTCCAGGGATGCAATTGTGGGAACCCGCATCTTAGAACTCGGACGGGGATTTCCGCTCTAACAGGAAACTGCAAGTTATGCAATCGAACCTCATTGGCATAAGCACTGAAAAACAGGAGTATAAAACCAGAAGAGAGCAGGTTTACTTCTGTACGACAAAACTTGAAACCATGGCTGACGATAATAAGCGCGTGATTTTAGCTTACAGTGGTGGCTTGGACACTTCTTGCATATTAGTTTGGCTCAAACAAGCTGGTTATGAAGTTATTTGTTACATGGTAAGCAATTTCCATTATTTTCCAAATTTTCAAAGTTAAGTTAAAAACCTACTTTCCCATGCACAAAACAACCCTGAACGTCCATGTTATTCTTTCTTTTGTAACTTTCGTCACCTATTGCCTGAAAACTTTTTTTCTGAACGCTTTTGTCGATGTTGAGATAAGTAAATGTTATATTTTACGAATAATTTAGGCAGACATTGGCCAAGAGGAGGACTTCGAGGCAGCGTGTGAGAAAGCAACGAAGCTAGGAGCAAAGAAGGTACTGGAACTAATATGTCTTTGGTAGGGAATACAGAGATTCTGATGTCTGCAAAAACAGGTTATTGTGGACGATCGCCGCGAAGCTTTCGTGAAGGAATACATATGGCCAGCTATAGCTGCGGGTCTCATTTACGAAGACCGGTATCTACTAGGGACAAGTTTGGCGCGACCTTGTATTGCAAAAGGTTTGGTCGACGCTGCTCGGGAAGAACAAGCGACCAACATCTCGCACGGAGCCACAGGCAAGGGCAATGACCAAGTTCGATTCGAGCTAGCTTGCTACGCACTTTACCCTCAAGTCAAGGTAAAATCACCGGTATTTACATACACACATGTATGGCTAACTCCCTGAAAATCAGATCATTGCACCATGGCGAATGCCCGAGTTCTACAAACGCTTTCCAGGACGTCAAGCCCTATTGGCTTACGCTAAGGAACATGATATCCCTGTACCCGTAACTCCTAAAGAACCCTGGAGTATGGATGCTAACATTATGCACATCAGGTAAAAACATCCCAAATTTCCCAACTTTGCTTCTTAAATCGTAGCACGGTTTTGTTACAGTTACGAGTCGGGTATTCTCGAAGATCCTAATCAACCAGCCCCAGCCAATCTCTATCAAATGACAAGCGATCCTAGTAAAGCTCCAGATCAAGCTGCCATCTTGGAGATATCTTTCGACAAAGGTATCGAACTTTCATAACTATCCTTCATAACCTCATACAAATTACATTTACTAAAGGTTACCCAACGAAAGTGAAAAACTTGGCAGACAAATCCGAAATCACCGATCGTTATAAGCTGTTCGAGTATCTGAACAAACTGGGAGGTCAACATGGAGTGGGTCGTATTGACATTGTGGAGAATCGCTTCGTGGGACTGAAAGTAGAAACAAAACAAAAATATTTAACCACCATTTAAAAAAAAAGATTTTTAATGAGTCATAAATTCATAATTCAGTCACGAGGCGTGTACGAAACCCCAGGAGGAACCATCTTATACGCGGCGCATTTAGATTTGGAAGCCTTTACAATGGACCGCGAAGTTCGCCGTATTAAGCAACTTTTGGCCAACCGCATGTCTGAGTTTGTTTACTGTGGTAAGAACTACTTTAAGACACTGAAATTCGCTATAAAAAGGAGCTCTTGGAAACTTACTTTTTCTAAATCAATGTTTATGGTCACGGAAATAGGTTTTTGGTACAGTCCTGAGTTTGAATACACTTCGCGATGCGTGCAGGAGTCCCAGAGCTGCGTGACAGGATCAGTCCAGGTGGCCCTTCTCAAGGGACAAGGTAAAATGCTCACGCCAACTTGGCTCTTACCGTTTTACAACAGTTTTTGGGTCGGAAATAATTAAATTTTTTCCTTCATTTTTTTGCTTCTCTTGCTTGATTTCCTATTTACTGTTACTTCGGCCGTAAATAGTGTCAATCCTTGGCAGACAGTCACCTAACTCCCTCTACAACCAAGAACTCGTATCAATGGACGTACAAGGTGATTATGATCCTGTTGATGCAGGTGGATTTATTCGTATCAATGCTATCCGTTTGCGAGAGCACTATCGTGTGTCTAAAAATTAAGTACTAACAAGGAAGCTCTCTTTGCACAACAACACTTTCATACAATCAAAATACAAGGCTAGTACGGTGTCATAACTGGGGATTTTCACTGTTTGTTAAGTGTTTCTGTAAAGAAATACTTCGCGCAAGAGATCTGGACGGAATTCGTTGCTGGTTTGAACATGTCATGGCTTCAGGGTGCTTCAGCAGATAAGAATAATCTGAACCGAAAGTACAATTTTATACTGTTTGCCTATTCTGGAATACATTTTACGCTAATTACTTTAAGTCGTTGGAATGATCGGACTGTAAGCCGCTACTGGTGCTAATCATGATAGTAGGGCCGTCATGATTGTCATAAAGAGGGTCTTTATTAAGAATTTGTCTTGGAGAAGGTCTCGAGCGATAATGCGCTTGCAAAGCTTCAGCCAGTTTTCGTTTCCGTTTCGCTAGATTGCTAATTCGATGGTTGGACTTTGGGACCTAACCGTGAGTTACTTATAGTTTTAATTAATCATTTTCTTCATGTAAAGTTTATATAATTAACAAACCTCTACAGCTTGGGTTTCCATGTTTTCGAGCAAAGGATCTTTTTTCTTATTAAGATAACGTTTATATAAGCAAGCTGCCGCGGCGGACATCACGGAAAAAGCTATGGCGAACAAAATCGTACCTAATCAGACCGTAACTAATTTAGCGCTGAGTTGATTGACAAACTGGTGAAACAGAAGGGGATATTACCCAGAGCTATCTCTAGGATAACTAATTTCTTGTCTCGTACGCAGTCTCCTCGACTAGGTAGCGAAACTGTGGTTTTTAAGAACGTACCCAAGTTCTTATTACGGGGGCCTATATACTGGACCTTTTTTACGAATCATTTTTAAATTATGTTTCTTAAAGCAGAGCTCTTATGTGTAAGATAATCAAACGTGTTTATGTATACCTCGATATGGAAGGTCGTCTGTGAAGCCCTTCGCTCAAATTGCGAGAGATTTATGTCAAGAAGGACTTCGGAAATTGTACCAATGTTAGGCAGTTTCAACCGTTCAACAGGATTCGAAGTGAGAAAAGTATACTGCCATGTGGGCCAGGATATATTTACGTGCTTGGCCTTTCATAACAGAAAAAGAAAGAATATGTTTTTTACGTATGATCATAGTTAATTTCAATACTGAGCTCTGAACAAAATTTGCATCGAATTTCAATTTTAAAACGTTACCTCCAGCATAAATGTTATCTCCATAGGGGTATGGCAGTTGTTTATAAGAGCAGTTGTGTCAATAAGTATGTTGTCTATGTATATGGGACAGGTGGCAATGAACCCGGCAAAATTGCAACTTGTTGATATGTTTGTCGATGTCGTGTAAACTTCTACTTTCCAAAAAAATTATGAATTGGGGGTTTCCAAGTAAAGAATAATCTACCGCTTACCTGGTAAAAAGAATATACAGAAAAATAGCAAGTGCATCATTGCGCTAAGTCTTGATTTTGCACACAAATAACACTAACGATTTCCTTACTGGTTAAACGCCATGCCAAACAAAGTCTTCAAACCAAACGCCCAAAATCAACACAAGAACGCCCCTAATGAAAACTTCCCAAGCAGGGCTAACTCTGAATCGCGAACAACTTCAGAATGATCGAAAATCCCCAAATCAATTTTTCTGTTCGAATCAATCTTCTGTTCAACCAATCAATCAACATAAGGGTTAAATTAATTAAAAATAAGCAGTCAAATTTGCATGTCCCTCATATTAATTTAACCTTAAGTTAAGGCACCAATTTTTCCTAAAATCTGAACTTCAATTAAATTCCTATTAAATGGTCGAAAGTTACTCGTTGAGTCACTATGGGAGCTAATATCATCTACTGGGTGACTGGAATCTTTTGAATCCTAGAATTAGCTAATACGAGACAGGCAAAAATTGCACGTGCGACCTGCAGAGTATCAATTTCCGTACCTCTCGCATGCTAAGTGAGTCCTTCCATCTGACTTACAAGCCCGGTTTGATTGAAACCAACGCTTCTCCTTCATAATCCATATTTCGGCGCATTCGCTAACATGATTCATCAACATGTATGAACTATGAAGGTATCAATCAGGGTTCAAGTCGCCCACACAACCAAACGGTAGAATCGCAGTTCACTGCTTAACGGCTCCTAGGAGGAGGGACCCTTAGCGTAGCTGCCGAAGGGTATAGACCCCACGATAAATAGTGACTCATTGTAAAGTATCGAATTTACCATAATGTTAGCGTTAATCAATCGTATTCTGGATTGGTTTAAAAGCCTTTTCTGGAAAGAGGAAATGGAGCTGACTTTGGTTGGGTTGCAGTACTCAGGAAAAACCACTTTCGTCAATGTTATAGCAGTAAGCTGAATTTTATTATCTTGTATATTTCCTACTAAAAAACTTGGCTCCTTTAAGGCTTTAATTATGTAAACGCCTTTTATATGTTGTCTAATGTGGGTGGGAAAAATACTAAATCGAATCGTGGAAGCTTATAATTTAAAATTAGTTTGTAGTAATCAAATAAAAGTTTCCTTGACGTCGTTTTATTAGTCTGGCCAGTTCAGCGAAGATATGATTCCTACAGTAGGTTTCAACATGCGTAAAATTACAAAAGGCAATGTGACCATTAAACTGTGGGATATCGGTGGTCAACCACGATTTCGTTCCATGTGGGAGCGGTATTGTCGAGGAGTCAATGCCATCATGTAAGTCCTCCCTCACACCTTTCTTATTACTTGATGAAACCGTCCAAATTTAATTGGAGATGGTTAACATACTTGCTTTTTTACCCTTATTTCTAGTTATATGGTTGACGCAGCGGACCACGAAAAAATTGAAGCTTCACGTAATGAACTTCACCATTTATTGGACAAACCACAATTAGCTGGGATCCCAGTTTTGGTTCTGGGCAACAAACGTGACCTACCCAACGCACTTGACGAGCACGGTTTAATTGAACGAATGTAAGGATTCTATTGCTGCTAAAGAAATCCGTTAAGCTAATCGTGTATTTCTTGTGGGCGTTTTTCTTTAGGAACTTGTCTGCCATTCAGGATCGAGAGATTTGCTGTTATTCTATTTCTTGCAAAGAAAAAGATAACATCGACATCACCTTACAGTGGCTCATTGCACATTCCAAGAGTGGTAGTCACTAGTAATTGACGTTTTCAATGGATGCTTACGTACGGTTGGGCTACACGAAGCATGTAAACGCGTTATCATCGTTGCTCTGTAACTTTAACCAGGAAGACAAATATTGGGGGGAAGCAAGAAAAAAGCACAGGTGCGAGTCAGAGACCAGGATGCTGTGTGTTGCTTGGCCTCTCCAGACGCGCATATCTCATTTGTAATTACAGAAGAAGGAAATTGTACTTTTTGCGTTGCCAAAACCCCCTTGGAAATCTCGTTTAACTTAGAACGTCTTTGTATTCGTGAAAAGTTGCAGGTTTTTTCTTCCCCAAGAAATGTATGCAACTTTTTACACTCACCTTTAAGCCCGGCAGCGGTGATAATTCGTTCCATATGTCGATAAAACTTGCTTTTTTAAAGTATACCTTTGACATTTTGTTACGAGATCCATAATTTTTTAGTTTATTACATCGTTCCGATTTCTTTTCTAGCAAAAAAAAAATAGTGTCGGAATTCATTCATTTTATTATGGTAATAAAACAAAACCAACCGTTTTTGGTTTAGATGTCTTCAAGAAAATTCCCTTGTATTTAGTTTGGAATCGTTTATTGTCAAGTAGAGGATTTGCGAATCGAAAACAAGAATGGGCTTCTTGATTGAATTTTGGTAGTTTTAATTTATTTTTTATTTGGGGTATTTATTTGGGACATCCAATCAAGTCATCGGTAACAAGAATCCAGGAAGAGTGAGCTTTTGGCTGGTTGGTACTCGCTCGTTTTGGGGTATTCTTCCAAAAATACTGTCTTGTGTATGTGTGCACGAAAATTTGTACATTTACAAGTTAAAAGAAAAACAAGAATTTGAGGGAGGATGTTTTAAAATGTGTGGAGAGTAGAATAATTTAAACCATAAATCTTTTGTTCAGGTATACAAAATTGTAACATACGCGAACACCCAACATTTTTAAAAAGGCACTTGACTAGCCCAGTCTTAGAGCAAGAAAAGTGTTGCTCTCATATGGTCACATGCAAAAACTTTTTCCATGTTTCTTTATGGCGTGAAAATATGTAACACATGTAATTGTAAAAAATGGACTTCAGGAGGTCTTGAGCTCTTTGTTTCTTGTTTTCTGAAATAGTTTTCGTAAATCTTTTTTTTAAATGAAAAGATTTCCCAAAGTCTGGAATTGAATTAAGTTCTTCTGTTGTTGTTTTATTATTTTTTGTTGTCCCTGATCTATTGCCATATTTAAAAAGAGCATGGTCATTTAAAAAATAATCTCGATATTTTGGAGGAAACATAAATTTAGAGTTAATATGAAATAAAACTGGGCGACATCAGACATTAACATTTAAGAAAAAAGGCACTTTCCTAAGCATATTAGATTGGCCACTTTGGGGGAGGAGGGGGCGAGGGGCTGGTGATACACAAACCAGGAATTTAAAACTAAATTCCGGACATTTTCTTTTAAAATTGGATTTGGAAATATACATAGTTTTCACATGGTCGGCAATTAATGTTTTTCTTTTTTCTTAAAATGGTTATTTATAAAGATACTTAAGCTGTTTGTACCCTGGCGGATGATTCAAAACTTGGGGGGAAAGGAGTGATATTTGTTTTAAGTGGATTCCGTATGGTAATTTACAGGACTGGAAAAGTGGCACTGGGCTGCCTGACATTGGCAAGCCATAGCTCGTAATCGTTTATGCAAATTGCGAGTGGTTCCTCCGCTATTGTTGGCGCTCTTGTTGAGTTTTCTAGTGCTCCGCACATGATGTTGATCTTCCTCTGGGACTTTGAAGGATGGGGACGCGGCGGAGGAGGTGGACGCGGAGGAATTACTCGAGGACGGAGGCGTGGGCGAGGAAGTAGAGCAAGGTGACAGGGAGACGGAGGACGGCAAGGCGGAATCCATGTCCAACGTGGCATGATGGTTGCTACTTAAGGTTGTCGTCGTCGTCAACGTCAACGAGGAGGGTTCGTCTTGCTCCTGATGTTCGTTCAGGCTGTTGTTGGCGGAAGAGGTGGCGCCACACGTACACGGCGCCCGAGTGGTCAGCTGCCGTTCAAAGTCCAAGAGCTGGCCCATGAAGTTAAAATTGGGGGAAATATTGGCTTTTCGGCGTCGCACGAAATCGTAAGCGTCGTTGAGGTTCATAGAGAGTTTGTACATGAGATAGGCTACCGTGATAGTCACTGAGCGCGAGATTCCGCCTACACAGTGCACCAACACACCTTCTTCGCGTTCGCGAGCTTCCTCTGTGGGGAATAAACAAATACCGAATCATTAGTTAATACGCTTTTAAACGTGTCTTTGACTAACATTTCAACAATTCCTTTTTGACACATGTCAACATTCCAACATGTCTTTTCATTTTCAACATGTCTTTTTATATTTATTTAGGGGAAATATCTCATTAAAAGAACAGGGTTTGATAATCCAAACAGCCTTCTAAGGGGTAAGAAAAACAGCAACAAAAAACGCATTATTTGGAATTTTTGAAGCTCAAGGTTCAGTTTTACCTTCTTTGGAGAATGAAAAACCCTTCTATATACGCTCTCCCAAACCATAAACTTTGATTTAGGCCTCTGGTCTCTTTATAACCCGATCCCCTGTGCAAGGTCAATTTCTTTGGAAATGTATACTCCGTCGTCTCGACAATCTTTAACGCTTTCCCCTCGTCTTTTTCCCATTAAACTCCGGTCTGCGATTCTTGGTTATCTGTGTTTGTTAGATTTAAGTTAAATGCACCTTTCCTCGTGTATGTGTTTGACACTATTGATTGACTCCCACCCTATACCACCAGTACATCACCTCCAGCTCTTTCTACCCCCTTCCCCCGGAAAAAAAGAAACAGCCACCCAAGCTTTTCCTTTCTTCCTTGTCGGAGATGCTGGGCGTGCATCACGACACGGGAGGGAGAATATCCCAAGTGGGTGTTTTATAAAAGAGCACACACTTATACACCCACCTTCCCAACCAAGGTCGATGCCGATTTAAGATAAGACTGAAGCCATGTAGCATTCATTTCCATATGTGTACAGCGCACATGCGATATGCTTAAATCCCAACAAATCGTAATCAGCTAGTTTCTTTAATAACAAAACAAAAACAAAGCTTAATAGAAAGAAGGGGAAGGTAAGAAAAAATCCTCCCAATTTAAAGCTCCCATGCTATTCTTACTTTATTTATTTAAATTTTTTGCATATCAAGCCGGATGTGCCAATCACCGAAAAATACGCTTAGGACTCGGGGGCGTTACGTTTCCGTTTCCGAGACGGGAAATTGAGCCCCAGATAAGACTTCTCGCCCAAAATTATCGGCCGCTGATTGCCATCCCTTGTGACTGTTTAGGGTCAACAAGTGTCTTGGCATAGCGCTCATACTTTTTCTCCCCATTCATGAATAATTCGATTGGGAACTACAAATAAAGCCTCTTGGCAGTATATAAGTAATGATCAAGATAGAAGTGAAAAGCGTATAAAGCCCTAACAACTATAACAATAAAACAAGATATCCTTGGTTGATCATGTTGCAATCATTGCAGTTACGCCTTCTGCTCGCACATCCTTGTTTGGAGCTATAGAGCTTTTGCCAAATTACGCCTCTCGCGGCAAGAGTTGGCGAAATCCGTCATTTTTAGTACATTTAAGTTAAGGTAAACAAACAACAACAAACTGTTTTCCGTGAATATTGGTTTTGCTTTGTGTCTTTAGCTTTGTGTCTTTTTGTTTGTTTACTTGAGCTACTTGTAAAAGCTGTAAGCAAAAAACCAAACTATTCACGGAAAAAAGTTTGTTGTTTGTTTACCTTAACTTATATGTACTAAAAATGGCGGATTTCGACAACTCTTGCCGCGAGAGGCGTAATTTGGCAAAAGCTCTATAGTTTAAGAGATGACGTGAAGTTTCGAGAACTTCCTCCTGAAGTGTATACTTTCTTGTTTTCTGGCACGAAATGCGAACCAAGTACAGAACCAATGAGTGAAGTTTGGCCAAGTCAATGTCCTTGTTGGTGATTTACATGAATGGCGCTCTACAGATTGTCTTAGAATCTTGTATTCCGTAGGTAGTCAAAAAAGGGGCTCGAGGGGAAAAACGACCTGGAATGCTCCTATAACCTTAACGATTCCCGGTATATAGAAGTTATACGATCCTTTGCCCTTTGAAACTGTTGTTGGGGCGGTGGCAAGGGTTCCCACACCTGAGAGTCTACATAATAGTTCAGGTGCTAATGATGTTGATGGCGAGACAAACTTTCCCACCGCTTCCAGAAACACTTACCAAAGGCTTTTTAGGGGGTCTGTGCATTGGATGAGCAATTGAGCATGTGATATGCGCAATGTGCCAGAGCGAGTTGACTGCGCCAATGAGAGCCACACAGAACGACACACAACGCTACGGTAACAGAAAAAGTGGCCATGAATTAACGCAAGGGGACCCCCCAAAGCATAGCTCATTCATCTTTATCGACCTATTTCTCTTCTCCGAGGCAAAATTTCCATGCCAGCCCTAATCTCCCTGCCTTTTTGCTTTTGTCAGGTTACAAAAAGGAACAAGCACGGGGCTGTGGAATCTGGGCTGTTGTTGATCTTATCGACGCTAAAGGGCAAAGTTAGTTAAGATTTCGTTTTTGGGGGTTCTCTCAGAGGTTTGACTTGTTTAAGACTTAGTTATATAACTTACCGATAAACGTAATGGCAGAAGGGAAGTGACTGGCCAAGTTTTGACTTAGATGATCCGTAATGGGGATTTGGAGGTACTGAATCTTTCCTGTCTCTTGGAATACGTTAGGTAAATCCGGCGTTACGTTGACCACATTCTATAAGTTTGTATATAAATATGAATGATATGGAACGGGCAACGTTTTCGGAAATATTAAGAAAAAAGGCGATTAGTTTTGCAAGTACCAAAATCTGATGGTGAAGAAGGGCGCCTTGATCCTGCGAGTTTTGAGCATTGCCCAAGAAGAGATGGGGCAAAATTTCGACCGGAAATCCAGGATCGGGATCCAGATCTAGATAGGCTCGCTCTGCGTCTTGCTCTGGAATTAGGTTCTGGGCCCCGCCGTAGCCGAGGTTGAGGCCTACGCTGAGTCCTAGGCTTAGGTCGGATTCATAATCCGGGCTGTGAAACGGCAGGATAAGGGATGGAGAATGTTGGGAATGGAACAGCGACGAAGAAGAAGAAGGCGTAGGTGCTAAGGCAGAGTAGTGCTCGTCTTCTGATTCTGAGGCGGAGCGCGATCCCAGTGAACCCAAACTTGGGCCGGAGCTACTGGAGCTGGTACGAAACGTGCTCGTCGCCGTACTCAGGTGGTTGCCAAGGCTAGCTGTGCTGGGAGTGGAACTGCTCGAGCCTACGTCTCCCAATCGTAAATTGCCCACAAGGGAAGCACTATTTCGCTGGTTTTTGCGAGTCACACACCATTCAGGGTATTTGGCACGGAATTCCTCCACTCCTCCTAGGAAAAGACAAGATAAAAGCGGATGTATATTAGTATCGCAACCTGACGATATACATCAAGACAGGTAATACAGATGATTAAAACTTAAGCCACCAGTATGATTACAATCATCTTCCGAGACAAGCAAAAGTCTTCAAGTGGATCTTCTTGATCTTCTTGACGTTGGCACAGTATGATCCCCACCTAATTTCCTTTTATTCCATGTTCGCTACAACGTAGGTCAAGTCAAGTTCTGTAGTATCACAGTATGTACAGGACGTTTGGGGCTTCGAAGACACTCCAGACAGAATAGGCATGGCTCTGGCGCCAAACCCAAATTCAAAGCTTCCAGGCACTCCTTCCCACCATTCTTCAATGTCGTGGATTGAGCTTTTCTTCCCAAAGGTTTTGCTGGTCTCATTTCGTTTTCCTCGCGTGGATTACTATTATCATTTTACCATTACACCAATCAGTCTGTTTAATTTTGTTCCTCTCTATTTTTTTTTTAGAAAGAGGACTTGGAAGCTTGCTGCGTTTACCCTTCTCTCGCCGTGTTTCACTATTCAAGATGTCTCGTTCTACTCAAGATTTCCAAAATGTTCAGGGTGCGTTTCGGGGTCCTTCGCTGGCAGCAACGTTAGTATAGGCATTACAGGCCTCCTGCTGATAGTTCCTAACGCACTTTAGAAGCCTTTTGGCTTTTGAAAAGTAGAGGGTTTGGGGAAAGTTTCCTGTACCCCTGCTCTTCATTTCCTCCTCATCCATAAACCCTGCCTAGTTTGAGTAGAAACTTTCCTTTTGGTAACGAACAAACGCCGAAGGGAAGCATGGATCTTGGTTCGTTTTTATTTTCTTGACAATTTTCGAAGAAAATGAAAAAGAACATTTTTTCGTAAAAAAACTAAGCAACTGTCAAGGATCCTGAAATGCCTTTTGAATTATTTGGTTCGTGTGGTACGAATAAGCAGGCAGATAAGGCATGCGCGACGCCTCTATAAGTTTTCACAAGTTGACGATGGCTTGTCTCGTGTGAAGTAGTTGATGAAAGATGATGCCAAGGCCGAACGGCTTTCTACCACCCAAAAAGTCCTTAGGTTTAGTTTTAACTTTAGCACGCGTAGATAGACGAACCAAAGACCCCAAAACGAGCCAGGAAGGAAACAGCTCACCAAGTCCCTATAAATAACTTAACTGCCTATTTACCCATTTTACCATACTGACTTTCCAGAAGACGAGAAGAACCCGTATTGTCGTTTTCAGTTGGAAGTTGGGTCGTTTCTTTTCTTTCTCTCTATCCCCAAAACTTCAACAAAGCCCCCTATTTCTGCCTGAAAGGGTTAACAAAAATGGGCAGCCCGAGTTGTAGAAATAAACAAATGACTTTTTAGGAAAAACAGAGAACATGCAATTTCCAAGAAAAGGGATTTTAGCATCCCATTTTCGAAAACTATAGTGTAATTTACTTTGGGGGGAACTCCTTCGTTCTTTGGGTTGGGTTTAAAGGCAACGGAAATACCCCCTTCCCCCCCGCTTTTTCTACCAACTCTTACTTTGGAACGGATGTTTAGTTAAGACTTGAGAAGGAAACCGTCCCTCCTGTTTAGCAATTGTTGCCTTTGTTAGTTGTGCTTTTTTAACGCACAAAAAACACTTTTATGGAAAAAGGACTCTTCACTAAAAACCCAAAATAAATTATCGTTAAAAAGGGTCTGGGTCAACGTGTTAATGATTCTCAGATTCCAATTCCCCTTCATCTGAATGGATGTACAAATAAACCTCAATTTTTTTTTTCGTGGGATTGTGCATACGTGAAGGCGATTTTTCGAATGTGACGTATTTTTTCTTACTACCTCAAGCCTGGGCAACAAATTTTTTAATCAAGCATTGACCATATATGTGGAAGTAGCATGCACAGTTCGTGTCCATCTTATTTTGTTCTGGCGTATTATGGCCATGCTTCTTTTCCCCTTTTTAGGGGTGGGGGGTACTTTGTTAGTACCCCCGTACATGGGCGAAGGATTTTAAAGGATCGATGGCTCTGATTTATGACTCTGGTTACAGAAATTGTCCACAAAACTAAAAGACATAACCTTCGCTAAATTCCAGACTGATATCTATGTCGCAACCTTGTCCTTTGTCTCCTCGTGTCCACGTGCAATGTAGATAATGATACGTACCTAAAAGGAATGAAAAAGGAGCAGTCTTAGTAGCCCATTAAAAAGTATGGAGTTTTAGGTTCCCTTGTGTCACATTCAGATTGCCAAGTCGTCCTAATGACGTCCCGCAGCCGGCATTTGTTTTGATAGACAATCGGGTACGTCGCATCTTATACGTTGCAGCGGATTTTCCAACACGCGGAGCCATTTAGCCTCACGTTTGATATTCATTGTTGCTCGTTCTCCTTCCCCCACAACTGTCTTTTTTTTTTTTAGAAATGCCTTCTGGAATTCATTGTTAAAGACCTGTGCTATTACGAACCTTCGCAGCACTTTTAAAGCGTCTTCGCGAGTCCGACGCTAATTTCAAGTATGCAATTCGTGGCTCCTTGAATTCTTAAAGGTAGCGATAAATCACGTGCGCGAGTTGTGTTTGTAAGGATTGCAGGATGGGTCCGGTTTTGTGTGTCAGTGTCATATCGTGTTGAGGATTAGTGTGGGAAAGACAGGTTTTTCCGTTGACCGTTCGTTTCTGCGTTTGCGTTGCGTCCCAAAATGCAAAGGGAAAAAAAAGGTCTGGGAAAGTCATTTTGATTCAATGGCCGGCAACGGGCACACCAACTTTTGGGGGTATGGAAAAGTTCTCTTAAAAGCAGCCCCCAGAAGCCAGAAAGCCACGTTAAAAGGAGAAGCATGTGGTCGTTAGAGGGGAGGAATGACTTCCGTTCGCATTTCCAAACAGCCCAAGCTGACGCAAAACTTTTTTCCTAGTTCTGCTTGCATTTTATTTTGTACCTTGGCCTTGATGCCCTTGTTACTGTCATCAGTATATAGAGGCTCCTTTTCGTTTAATCTTCCCGCCTCTTTTTGTCTACGTTGTTAAAGATCCAAGAATATTCGACTCCTTTTTGAAAAGCTAAGGTCGCAATTGGGTAATTGCGCGTTTTCAGAGAACCTGTCCGGTGTCTTTCTCCTTGGGCCGGTAAACTCGTCCACATGTGGGAGATTCATTGTTGGCGTTGTGCTTGGGGGACTCTTGAAAATTAACCATGAAGGAAGGCACGAAAAGAAACGAAGGCCATTCTTCTGGTGCCTGAATTCACACATAAGAAATAAGAGAATGGGTGAGGGGGAAGGAAAAGGAAAAGAGAAGATGACTACAACTACTACCTGCCTTGTCCTATATTCTTAATAACATGCAGAGAGCTCTTGGTCGTGTCTGGGTCAACGCTGAAAACCAGCAACCTAAAAGGGCCCCAGGAGTAAAAACCTTCGCCAAAAAGGAGTCGGCCCCGGCCATTGTTATCAAGGAAGTTGTAAGCTTTTTGGAATACTCTCCAAAGAGAAGAAGGGATTTTTACCTTGGAGGCAAGCCACATGGCATCCATCCTGCATTAAAGTCTTGTACAATACGGACATGAGCTCCAAACTGCTCCATTGGCATTGTTGTTGTTGGTGGAAGTACCGATCTTCCCCAGCAGCTTCGGCCGAAGACGGAGACGCTGTCGCCAGTGACGTCATCGAATCCGTCGTCATCGTCCCCGCGCAGAGCACGAAAATGGAACTACTGGATCTACTACTGGCCGGAGTATTGTTGTAAGCTTGGGCTAATTTGTCCCTCGCTTCGTTACATTTGAATACAGAAGTGATGGTCACTTTCCCGGCAGCGAGGCGCCGTAACATGATCGAAGGTAAACTGAGATGAACAGCTTGACGAATATGGCATTCCGCAAAGTCGACGGGACTGCGGCAGTCCAACAATACGACCACGGGACCGTCCTCGTCCGTATGGTGCAAGGACGCCCATAAGTCGTCCGCACTGATGCTCTCGAATGCTGGACACATTGATGTTGATGAAGTGCCAGGACAAAGCGACCGTAATCGATCGTCAGCTTGCTCCATAATGTAATCCTGAGAACGCACTACTGCAGCATCCAAATCTAATGAGGGCATTATCCGATAACACGCTAAAAATTTGGAATGGAGAGCGACAGAGAGAAAGAGAGGGGGCAGAGAGAGCACCACCACAAATTTACGAGAAGTCAGGCTTCACACTAAAACTTCCCACACAGTTGTTTTCTTCCTTTGTCATTCGTTCGGTAAAATCCGGACATTTACACCCACACTAATTTTTAAGAGCAAACAATTTAAAACAGTTGTAAAAAGCCGTCACCGCCTGTTAAGAGACACTGTCACGGATTTGGGATGTTTTCGGATGGGAAGTCCATGTGAATGGATTGAAGAGCTCGTCGATTCTGAAGCCAGTTGTCTCAGCCAAGCCCGGGTATATCCTGCTGATGCCTGTCCTCGTAGTAGTAAAAGAGAACTCCCAGACCTAGCTACAAGGGCGCGGCTTGCCTTCGCTTCCTACGCCGTTCAAGTCGAACAAAACAGCTTCCACAAGGCCGCCAGAGGGATCCAAATAACGTCATCGACCCATCCACGACTTGCTATTGGCCCTGGAACGGCGGCCATTACATGACATCACCCTTCATTGACCACCGCAGGGTCCCGCTTCTTCTTAACCCCTATCCAACCCCCCTAGGCACGGAGGGCAAAGGAGATGAATGGGGTGCGAGGAGGGGAATTTTCACATCTAACATCTACATATGGGGTGAGTTATTACTGACCCCTTCCATCTCGCCAAGTTATCGGTCACTAGAAATGTCGCTTTTCTGCTGAATTATTTAGGGTTTTCCCACGTACCCCTCCAAAGCGAGTCGTGTTTTGGGCGGGAATTTCCGCACTCTCTTGCTACTCCGGCCACCGACAATTTCCTTGTCGTGTGGGCCCTTTTGTTTACTTCCCACTGTTGGAAACTCGTTCTGAAAGAAAGTTTCAAGCTCGCGTCAAGCAGAAGGGCAGAGTATTTTATTATTATTGCGGGTGGTATGCACTTTTGGAAGCTATAGCGAACATCGCTATAGTATCGATAGTATCAGGCAAGTAAATGGCGTAGGCGTACCAGGCCTTACGAGGTGGGGAGGAGATGAGAGCCGAGTTAAAGTCACCAAGACAGAAGCTTGAAGGTATTAAAGATAGATCCAGAACGCGATGCCATATGGATGACAAAAATCGTGGGCGTTCACTATCGACTTTATGTTGCTCACGCTCCGAGTCCTATGTGCTCCAGGACGGGGTAATAGGCAATAGCTTTTTTTTACATCGATACGTTTACATAAGGAACTTGGATGACCTTGTATCCCTCTTTCTCTCGCCCCCTGTTGGCCCCTCTACACACACTAAACACAAGAAGACGAACCCGTTGCTGCGGCAAAGGGGCGCACCTACGGATCAATACTCACTTCCTTCTCGGCTAGTATATATGTAATAGACTTCTCCTTTCTCATTTACCGTGACTTTTTTTCCTGTTCTTCCTTGATCCACTTCCGGCCTCTGCATTTGGTTTTCCGCTCAGAAAGAGTCAATTGTTTGGCATGCGAAGTAGCGTCATACCTTTTTGCGAGAACCCGACTTCTGTAGCAATACCATTGAGGGATGATGTGAATAAGCGCTGTTTCTAATTCGAGGTGTTGTCAAGGGTTTCGGGTCCTAAGTTTGACTCAAAGACGTCACCAAATATTACAAGCTGGTTCTGCGTACGATAGCTAACTTTCGCTGAAATGAGGATACCTGGACAACGGTATATTTTAAACCTTCGCCATGCTCGTTATATCTTATCTGCGAGTTAAAACCGGGCCCTGCACTCACCCTCAATGTTGATAGCCCGATATAGTTATCTAAGCAACGTTCAAACAACTTGTTTACGAAACTTCTAATCTCAACAGTCATCCTACCGTTATCGCGCGGAGGTCCCAAAACTGCTGATTGTGAAATGGGTAAAACTATTGTGCGCCCTATCTTCTCACAATGGTCTCGGTAGCGATTGAGACCAAGGACAACATATCGGCAGCAAGAACATAACAACCCCACCGACGCCTACGCCGTTCGCATTGTTATGAATCATTACCACATACACACATCTAGCCCCCGTAAAGCCTGATTTCCGTGCAGACACGGTGTGTAGGTCGCTGTTGTGATAGGATTTTATGAATGGATGTGTGCGCGGGAGGTGGGAGGGAGCACACAGGGGTTGATAAGATAGAGCAAACGGCAGCTTGAAGGACGACTTCAAGCGGGCTGCTGCTGGTCGTATCGATTAGGTGTCGTCACTTGTATGGTGCGGGGGCGGCAGAAGAAAAGAGGAAGGAAGAGGAATCCCTGGGATGGAAACTAACGTTTGGGGAATAAGAGTTTTCAGGAGTCAGGAAAAAGTGGGGGTGCTAGAATTTTGTACAATAAGAATAGCGCTTCCAAGTTTCAGATAGTTTCAATGCAAGGTAAAAAAAAAAGGTAAAATAGCACTGTTGTCCGCCCACGTGATGTGTAATCCATGTGGAAGTAGCTTTTTATGCTGAGAAGACCCTTCCCTAGATAACGTGGAAAAGTTTTAACGAGATTCCCACATCTATATGCTTTAGCGGCGCTATACCGAATTGCTTGGGTGCGTGGGCGTGTCCCCCTTGCGACGCGTGCCAGCAGCAGGCCAGAAAGCTGCCTTAGAAACCTGCTCAGTTATTATATTTCCAATTCCTACGTCAGCAGAAATTTTTCACTTCGGTTTCTCTATTTCCCCCCTTTTTTATTTCTCTTCGGTTTATATAATGTTGAAAAGCAAAGCAAATAAAAAATGGGACGAAAGGAACGTCTTTGCAATCGAGCTGCGCCATTGCGTTGCGTACGATCACAATCGTAACTTAGAGAAACGATCGCCCACGAAATGCCACGTGTCTGTGTGTGAGAAATCATCCAAGCCAGTCCAGTCCAGCATAGCAATTTACCCTGGATTAGGTTTAACGCGGAGGGAAATTATTATTGGCCATTATTTGCAGTTTACATAACTCTGACTGCCAGGAAGTTGTAAAAATGCTTATCGCGCCAAGTAAACTCTGGCTAAAACATTCCCTAACCAAAGTCTGACTCATTCATTAGGACACGTGATATATAAGGGGCAGCCGAGACGCCTTCATTGCGACGGTTAAAAAAAAGCTCACACAAGAAACCGCTTTGTTTATTTCATTAACGGATTCTGTGTATTTTAAAAAAGTAAGGAAACCGAGAGGGGATTACTTGAGAACACTTCCGGTTCCTGCGTATTCTTTATTGTGGGCTGGACCTTCCCACATGACAGTTTTTCGGGGGTTCCGAAATAGAATCGTTAACAATTGAATCGGAGAATACAGAGAGAGAGATATTTAGGGTTTCCGGTTTGCCAATTGCCCGTCTTGGTGCTTCCTTCCTCCTTCCTCTTCTATATGAGGCTGCTGGACATGTCATCCCATTTATACGACAAAAGGGTCTTCAAAGATGTTGAAAAGTGAGTGTGAGAGCGTATAGAGGAGAGCGCAACCAACCCCTATTCCCTACTCTAGCAGAAAATAAGCAAAAGGCATTTTCCATTCATGTGTTCCCATTGAGCCTTGGCAATACACATTCAACGGCAACGGTTCTCGCATTCAGTCGTTCATTCATGCGATGTGGCGAGGCCGCCGACTCGCAGCAGCAGCACATATAAACGGTATAGCGCAGAACAGAACCAGGAAACACCAGGAGGGGGAAATTCATTCATTGTCACGATTCTGGTTACATGAATGGCTGAGCTATTGGCAGCGTTCAAGGGTTTGGGAAACTATATTTTTTTAAGTAGGACAGAAGTACTTCCTTCGGATGCAGAGAAACGGAGCCAACGAAACCACTCCAGGTATTGCCCCGAAGGAAATCATCTTCAACCCCACCCAATTCACATGGCTGAAGCATTAGCGAAAACCCTAAGGACCCAAAGGGGATCAGAACCTTTGTTACAAGTTCATATCGCCATGACAGCTCAAATTCTGGCACACTGTATTCAATGTAAGTTGGGCAAAAAGGCAAAGCTTCTACATTGAACGCTTTTTGTTTTGTCCGTCCGTTGGATTTCAGCTGCGTGAAAAGTACACGTGTTCGGAACGCGTATAAGGACTTGTCGGAAACGGAAAGAGGAAAAGGGCTTGACTGCCGAAACGGTGAGATGGGTTCGACTCTTTAAAACCTGCTTATATGTGAAACATACGAGGCGCGGTATTTGCCCGAAGAAGGGAAGAAACCGGAAGGAAGTAACGAATACACGGTAAAAATTTCGGCATGCAAACAGCAACGGTTTACTTCCTATAGATATGCTTCCTTCCTTCCTTCCGGTAACCGTTTTGTGTACACATTAGAATATCTTTCCAGGCCGGTACAGAGCTCGAGCCCAGGCGTTATAGGATATGTGTTTAGATGGGGTGATAGAATAACGTGCCCCCTACCCCCCTCTTTTTTTCCTAAACATGGCTCGTTTTGTTAGAAATATCCGGTTATAAGACAGGATTTGAATTTTCGGTCTAAGGATGCGTAGGTGGAAATCCAGAAATGACAGCGTTCTTTTTAGACGGCAGGACTGCAGCCTTGGGTGATACGGAGTTTGGGGGTGAGGCAAATTTTCACGAGCTTCCTTGGTGCCAACCATTTTTTTTTCTAGAGCAGCAAACAGCAATGCAAGAGCAGCAAGCGGCATCCCGAGAGAGCATCAGCTAAAAGTAAAAATATCAGAGGCCAACTCGTGGAGTGTTAAGAAAGATAGACTATGTAGGCTTTTGTCAAGGCCAACATACTAGTCAGAATACGTACAAATGTAAAGATGCATTAAGATCCAAAAAGGGACGCTCAGACCTTCGTCCTGTTTTTTTCTTTTTTCTCATTTTTTTCTTTTCCCCTCGCGTTATTCATTCACTTATGCCTGTCCTAAATTGTTTGCATGGCGACGCTGAAAACACGATTCTTTATCCTTGAGTAAGTCGACTTGGAGCCCAAAAGGGTAAAACCCTAGATTTTTAAAAGGAAGTGCTCATTTGCGTTAGATGGATGCTTTATTGAGGCCCATTTTTGCCATCAGCGGCTTGACACCTTATGTCTGGTATACTATATAGCTCTCTTCTGGGCTCTAAAAAAATATCATATCGGGCGCAAAAGAGAAGGTGACCTAAGAGTTTTTAGAGCAAAATAGGATGCTCGAAAATGACTTTTGCCTCAAACCATACGGAATATAGTGGTGGAGTAAACACAATTTCCCCGAAAAATGCGTAGCTCAGGAAAGGACCCCTGTGACGCTCACTTGCTCTACTATTCAAAGCACTTAACTGTCGGTGTAACCGAAAATTAAATCAGAAGGTATCCATAATCTATGACGTCAAAAACTCCCTGCCAACGAAAATTCCTCTAGTCGGTTGCCATGTTGGTTCCTTCCTCGCTTTAGATAGGCAACATGTAAGCGTAAGTTATATTGTACTCCGGAACCTTTAGGCGGCCGACGTGTGAAAAAAAAAATGAGGCCATCGTGCTCAAATTTATTCGAAACATTTTCTATTAAAACGAGCGTGACAGTAATGAAAGTTGTCCAGCAAGAACGCTTCGAACACATCGTCAATTCTAGATTTGTAAATTTATTGTGCACTACATGTGTGCATGCTGCAGCAGAATAAAACTAGCACTGGGCAGTAAATAACTGTGAAGCCGAGACAAAAGTTAAAAACACGAGGTCATAAAGTCCGGTTGTACGCTAAAAAAAGAAAAGAAACGCTGAATTATTGGCGCTGTACCAAAAAGGAGTGTCTCTGATCTCATCATCGGCGCACATTCCAAACAAGGACGTTCGCAACAAGGGCGCACCTTTTGGTTTAAGGGCAGCTTTCGCTGCTTGTACTGCGGGCGCTGGCCGCACCTTCTCTCCAAGTCTGTTCTTCGCGCTATTTTGCTATAAACGAAAACTTGGCAAGCACTTATGTTGCAGTTTTGCAGCCAAGTCAGTTAAAGAGCCAAGCAGTTTCTCATGGGTCTCAAAATCCGCACGCGAACTTGCCAAACGTTGCTTACAGCTCATTCAGAGATGACCAAACATGGTTCAGGTTTCTTGAAGACGTTGGCTCGGCCCGGCCAGGCCAGAGCATTCTAACATTATCAACATTCGTTCATCATCACGGGTAAAAACTAAAGAACTGCGAATATAATCGTGAGTGGATGATACACGGGAAATTAAAACGTCAGTTCCGGCTTGTAATTGGTCCCGTTTTACCTAGCCTGCTATATGGTATATCACATTTAAAGAACGAGTGGGGGTTGGGGTGGGATTGTGCAACGTAAGCAGAAATAAAAAAAATTCCAAACAAAAATCAAGATCGATAAAACGAAAAAAAACGAAACACAAAAAAAAGGAAATATCAAACCATAGAATCGTTGTGAGTTACGGATTGTAACGAGTATGTGAGGCTTTAGTATTCGTCTCCCACAACACCATCCGAGTCAATATCATCCATAGCCACTTCTTCGTAGTCTTTTTCCAATGCGGCCAAATCTTCGCGTGCTTCTGCAAATTCACCTTCCTCCATACCTTCACCCACAAACCTAAACAAAACGGAGTGGGATAATGGAAATCTTTAATAACGCAACAAGGAAGGTCGTCCTCCCCACTCCATTACCAGTGAACAAAAGCGCGTTTGGTGTAGAGTAAGTCAAATTTGTGGTTTAAACGCCCCCAAGCCTCCACAATGGCAGTCGTATTGGAAATCATGCACACTGCGCGTTGTACGGGGGCTAAATCGCCTCCTGGTACTACTGTAGGCGGCTGGTAGTTGATACCCACCTAGAAAGAAGAAAAAATAATAATTTAGGAATACGGACTTTTGTTTGCATATACTTTGAAGCCTGTAGGGCACCAGTCTACGAATTGAATCGTTCTTTTGTTCTTCATGGTGGCAATGGCTGCGTTTACATCTTTTGGAACTACGTCACCTCGGTATAACAAACAGACAGCCATGTATTTGCCTTTGCGAGGGTCACACTAAAGAGTTTGAACGCAAAGGGAACATAAGCCACTGAGCTAAATGCTTGAAATGGAGATGCTTTTTAAAGCAATTACCTTGACCATTTGATTGGCAGGTTCAAAGCAAGCGCTGGTAATCTCGGCCACGTTTAATTGCTCGTGATAAGCTTTTTCGGAGGACAGCACTGGTGCGTAGTTGACCAGCGGAAAGTGAATACGCGGATAGGGCACCAGGTTTGTCTTAACGAGAAACTTAACGGTTTTGGCACAAAGATTCGTAATGCCATAAAGTGTTTACTTGGAATTCAGTTAAATCTACATTCAAAGCGCCTTCGAAACGAAGCGAGGCTGTAATCGAAGAAACGATTTGGCCAATCAAACGGTTTAGGTTGGTGTACGTTGGGCGCTCGATGTTCAAATTCCTTCGGCAGATATCGTAAATGGCTTCATTGTCAACCATAAACGCACAATCTGAATGTTCCAAGGTCGTATGTGTCGTCAAAATAGCATTGTAGGGCTCAACCACTGCTGTCGACACCTTATATTGATAATTGTCACATGTTTCTATGGACGTGGAGCATTTTGTAACTTACTTGCGGGGCTGGGTAAACGGCAAATTGCAGTTTGCTCTTTTTGCCGTAATCCAACGATAATCTTTCCATCAAAAGCGAAGTAAATCCTGAACCTGAGCCCCCACCAAAGGAGTGAAACACAAGAAAGCCCTGAACAAGAAATTTAATTACAACTATGTACGATAACTGCCTTAAAAATAAATCAGACACGTTACTTGTAAGCCAACACAGTTTTCAGCCAATCGACGTACTCGATCTAATACCAAATCCGCGATTTCACGTCCGACAGTATAATGTCCTCTCGCATAGTTGTTGGCAGCATCTTCCTTGCCAGTAATAAGCTGATCAGGGTGAAACAATTGCTTGTAAGCCCCACTGCGAATCGTATCTATGAAACAAACTGGAATTATTCTTACGTACTTTAATTTGAATGTTCGCTTAAACAAGCTCCTCTACGAAGTATAGCTTTACCTACGACGGAAGGTTCAAGGTCGACGAAAAGGGCACGAGGTACTTGCTTTCCTTTGGCAGTTTCGCTAAAAAACGTGCTGAAAGTATCCGCCATGGAATTTCCGGTAGTAACTTGTGGCGGACCTAAAGTAGAAATTCAGAATTAATTAGTACTTCTTGATTGAACCCGACAGGAAGCATACGAAGGTCGGACAAGATCCCATCAGGTCGGATGCCATGTTCCAAACAGTACAATTCCCAGCAGGAATTGCCCATTTGCACTCCAGCTTGGCCCACATGGATGGAAATGACTTCGCGCTGTGGAAGAAAAACACAATCACGCATCACGTTATCAATGTTTCTGCCTCATACGTTGTCCTATATCAATTACACGTGTAAGGAGGGAGCTTCAATTGGGCCGTTATGGCTCACGGGCACCAAGAACGTAGCTTGAGTAAAAGAATTGATACCTCTCTATATGGTGGATCGCAGTCGGCTCGATTTGAGCGGATGTGATATCCAGGACATACAAGTTTCTTGGGGTGTTTTTTTATTTCCTTACCCTATTTACGTGTGAAAGTTAATTATATGTGCAATTTTCCTTGACTGACTGGACTTAATAACTTCAACACATACGGTAGGAGTTTAGAAGGCCAAAAACGAAGTACCTTTTGTGTGGCCAGCAGGCTTTCAGCCTTTCACGCTCCCGCGATCCTCCTGCACCTGTCCTGAATCACCCGACGGTAACGTCGGTTTACAGATATATCATATCCGTTCTCGATTGTGCACTCGATCCATCACCCAAGACTTGCGAGTGAGTTATGAATATATAGCCATGCGGTGAAACTTAAGAAATTTATCATTCTTGGATCTTTAAGAATTATAACCTTGAATCGGGGAGATAATTGCGTGGCATTATTCATTCTGTGGTAGGTTCCGGAGTCTTATTAACAGAAAATCCAGTCAAGCGTGAACTGGTATCGGTTTGGTTCTTGTGATAAGTTCAAGTGTAACCAAGTCATGCTTAACAACGCGGAGGCGAATAAGTGGCCGGAAGCCCGAATCGATGCATCTTATTAGCCAAGTTTTCCTTGGAATTCAATGACAAAATTGACAACCATGCTAGCTTATTAAGTAATACGGAACATTTTCCGCTCGAACAGCTTCTGAGTGTTTATAATCCACTTCCCTATCTGTAAGCACTGCTTAATATCGAATAATGTTCTTCGTTTGTTTCTTGACTGAACTGCTGCTTACCTCACCCATACTTATATATAAGGGTCCCAATCAACATTAAGTTGGGTTTTATCAAAAAGAACCAAATTTTAAAATTTTACACAATTTTTAAAGCAAAACCGGTCTGAATTATATTAACAGTGCTAAAATTGCTCACATGAAACAGATCTACAATTAGGGTTAAGAATAAGAATTTAAATTTACACAATCTTATATACTTACTTGGCTAACCATTCTTATTCAAATAGACTCCACAGAAAAACCACGAAATAAGATTATTTAAGCAGCACCACAAAGTCAAAATTGGTAAAGAGGACCGAAGAATCTTCGCAAACTGGGAATCTGTTAATATTTTGTGTTTATCGATAACAGACTGCGATGGCTGCCGAAGAAGACGCACGGCAGTGTCCAGAATGACGAGTACCACTGTGCACTTGTTATCTTTAGTAAACTAGTCTGGTCGGGTCCGGAAATGTTACTAGTAAAATATATGGCTTATAGCTAGTAGGTCTACTGACTAAAAGTTACTAAAGCCAAGTACCACCTTCTAATTTCGTCGCCGCTAGCTCCTGATAGTCTGGATGGACCTCACTTGTCAGAAAACAGAGAAAAGCAAGCAATAAAAGTGGAAGGAAGTGGATGGGCAATGCAAGACGACCCTGGTTCTTGGTTCCGCTTCGCAATTCAAGCGATACATTTTGACTGCCTTGGTTTCCCTCAACTCTTTTTTTCAAGTCCTTTATGATACTCCCCTCCTTATAAGCTTCAGAAATTCAGCACCCTGGATCATCGAAACCCAGACGACCAAAAATTTTGATAACTTTTAATTAGCCAAGCTAGAACAATAACAATGTTTCCAGGCTCTGGGAAAGAGTTACTGTTATCAAAGTGTGCGAACTGTGAAACTTTAAAATATACGCAAGCGACAAGGAATTCAAAGGGATCTTCCCATTTATTAGTAATTGTACGAGTCGGATACGCTAAAAATGAAAGTTTTTATTTCCACTACGTTCCACACCTAACGATGATCTATGTCAAAAAAGGGAAAAGAAAGAGTACAGCTAGCTACACTGTCAAGAAAAATCGAACGCAGGGCACGCTTCCTCCTTTTAGAGCTTCTGTTTTCTCAGCTTCCTTTGGGTTCGAATTCGCTGACTGAAAATATTTTGCACAAAAAACTTGCACCAACTACACGACACTGTCATCACACGATTGAAGACAAAGAGAGGCAATGGGCAGAAAATTAATGACAGAGAGATCAGGAAGTGAAGACTTGAGAAACACAAGAGAAGAAAAGATGAGCTCAGCAAACTTAGATTCAACTTATACTTTAACCGCGATTTCTATCATGTGACGTGGAGCTTTTCGATTTTGTGGGACACTGAATCTACCACAGCATGGAGTCCACTGTTTTCGCCTGCTAGCGTGAGTTCCTCTAAGGATTTTGAGCGTGGAAAATGGTTGTCAGTGATGCTCATCTCGGCTGTTGACTTGGATTCCATGGGAGGAGCCAAGGATACTGTCAGTGCATCAAATGCTGTGTTAATATTCATCATGTTTTCCTTATCTGGGGCAGTCGAGGAGATAAACAGGGCGGCACTAGGGTTGTGGTTACTAGTACCACTACTAGTACTGGCTTCTAGGTTAGATTCGTCTACTTCTACTAAGGTTTCACTCCGGGTGCGAACACGCTCCATGTCCCGTCTTAAACGGGGGCGAGGGATTTTGTACGGCCAAAACTTGGCTGGGCTTCTTGTACCGATACTACTTATACTATGCATGCTACTACTTAAGGAAGTGCTACTGCTGCCACACGGTCCCGATTTCCTGCGCATCCGGCGAGGTCGTATGACTAACGAAGAAGACAAGTTGGGCAGCGAGTACAAAACTTGCAAGTGACTCTCTCGATCAAGAGAATCGCTGAATTCTGGGTCTGCTTCACGGTAACCCCGCGCAGATGACGGCAAATAGCTTGAGACTGGCCGAACGTAGTCTTTGTTGACATGCAGCACCTGCATACCTCCAGATACGTTGTCTGAGGTTTGATTAAGCTCCAAGTCTGGTCTCAGAGGACTTTGGTAGTGGTTTGGAGGGAACAATAAGGACTTGCTTTGGGCATGGAGCCAAGCTGAAGGAGAGACAGGCGAATTAGGCGGTTGGACAGCAGCAACGGTTGAAAGATCCTTGCTGTCGTTCATATCTAAGCTTAACGGATCGTGGAAGTTGATTGCAGCTGAGGGGGTGGCTTTTCGCCTAGACAGGACGGAGTCTTGGGCAGTGTTAAATGAGTAACTTCGTAGTCGTTTTTCTTGGATATTGCGTTGAGCTGGGGGCTGCTCCGTGATGGCTACGCTTAACATGCTAAGTTCATTGAGCGCAGCATTCAAGATACTGTCTTTCATGACATAAGCGTGGTTTTCCAGTAAAGACCCGGGTTGATTGTGGTTAGGAGACAAGCAATTTGACGTGGACGACGATGGCACACAACAATAGCAACGCTGTGGGGTATTACTCGTGTTGCAGTTATGCAATGCCATGTTTGCGGGGCATTTGGTAGCTCCGTCCTATTTTAAAGCCCAGACCTAGCTTTAAAAGAAAAAAGTAAACTTGCTACCTAATTGAAGAAAGAAAATCGTGCAATTACCTGTGCAATTATATGTAACAATGTTTAAATACTACACAAATCAAAGTAACAATAAGCTATGCTACTTGCGTAGCTAACAAAGTCTGCTCCCCTCTTTTGTTTTCCTAAGACCTGTTTGTATTGTAAATACAAAGTTGAGCTGGGAATGCTGGGTGTCGACCAGCGAACGGCTACCTGTTTTCATGACAAATGGAATTGCCCAGTTTGCCCTTTAGGGACATGCCCAGCTTATACTATCGTTTGGCGTGCCAAACCTCACGTGCCGCTTTAGCTTGGGGGATGTCCGTAAGTTGTGTATGTTTGGGGGGTGGAGAGGGAGGGAGTCAAATGGGGGAATTTCGCTGGCGGCAGAAGAATTGCCACAGTGGGCTAGGAGTAAAAGTGGAACATAACGGGGAGAATAGGAAGAATGTTAACACGCGTGAATTTATTTTGAATGTTAACGCGCGTGAGACAGTGAGTTTAGTCTGTGTTATCATTTCCTAATTCAGTTCGCATTATAAGTTTCTTTGTTATTATTTTTAGGAAACACCCTTAATTCTTCGCCTGTTCTGCAAATGAAGCTGAGGGAACCACATGGCACGTGCGTGGCACACATGGCATGCCACGTGGGAGAGTTATGTATGGGATTGTGTATGGGATTGAGGTAAGATGGCTTAAAATGTGTTTAATAGAATAGATAAAGGGATAGAGCATGTCCGTTTCTTCTTGTGTTGGTCGTTCTTTATAATGTAACTATTAAAACGGCTTAAAAATGTTTTAATCTCTGTGTTTTTAATCTCGGCTCATTCGAATGAACAGAGATTTCTCAACTCGATATCCTGTTGGCTCCTCTGAGAGTTAGACACATGGCGTACTGTTGTCGAATTGTCCTTGTCTCTGTACTACCAAGATATGTACCGCCGTCAGGATAAAAACTATTGATGGGCTGTGGAGTTTAACGCTGTGCCAAATCCGTAAACTGCACCGAACCCTTTGATAATATATATTCTGTCATCTATTTGTATATGAATTTCAGACCTAATGTAGTTATCGTAGGTGTTCTTTAACGGCTTTCTGGATTGGATGTGCAGCAAGAGGAGAAGCCTATAGAACGACCCTAAATAATATTCCTTGCTGGTTTCAAATTATTTTGCATTGCCAATACTATCCAAAACGTCATCGATCCTCGGCAGGGGGTAGGGAGACCGGGGCACTTTGGGCAGTTTTTTGTTATCGAGAGCCTAGAAGACGCTATACTAACAACGTGAGACTAAATTTGGTGTTTTAAAGTAGCATTGCCATCCTAGTTATCGTATGATTTTTTAGCGAGTTAGCTCAAGCCCTTACTTTTAATATGTAATTTATACCAGAGCCGGTCAAAATTCACCAACGTGCCCCATCACGGTTGGACAGGACTACGGACCTTAGGCAGTGATGAAATTTCATCATGTTTGCAAATAATATTTTTGTTGATAACAAGCCAAAGAATACAGACAGGTCCGTACCCAGGTGGGGGGAGTTCGGGGG